>JACXGJ010008765.1:0-26320 GCA_016801105.1 Esox niger
CATAGATATAGTCCATTTACTACACCCCATCATGCCATAATGCATAGATATAGTCCATTACCTGCACCACATCATGCCTTAATGCATAGATATAGTCCATTACCTGCACCACATCATGCCTTAATGCATAGATATAGTCCATTTACTGCACCACATCATGCCTTAATGCATAAATATAGTCCATTTACTAAACCACATCATGCCTTAATGCATAGATATAGTCCATTTACTGCACCACATCATGCCTTAATGCATAGATATAGTCCATTTACTACACCCCATCATGCCATAATGCATGGATATATTCCATTACCTGCACCATATCATGCATTAATGCACAGATATAGGCCCTTCACTTTTTAAAGATACTTCATAAAATTTCAGTTACACAGAAAACATTACAGTATACAAGGTATTTAGTGTCCAAGTTGTGCCATTTACTACACCCCATCATGCCTTAATGCATATATATATTCCATTAACTGCACCCATAGATATATTCCATTTACTGCACCACTTCATGTCTTAATGCTGAGATGTAGCCTATGCCTATCTAAAGAATCACAATACACCATCAAAAGAAGCTCTGGTAATTATTTCCATTTTAGTTGTTAGATTATAAAGTCCTGGGTGAAATGCAGTGGTTGACACAAATGTATAATGCACTTTAAATAAATGATTAGCAAAATAATAACGCATTCTGGTATACAATCTTGTGAACATAACGATAATATAAAAATCTGTAAAAACTGTTTGATCTCTTTTCTGTTCTCCACTGGAGGAAAGCTGGACTGTAATTAAATGGAATTACTGAGAACATGTTCTGCTCTGTTCTTAGAACATTTGGGAGGAAAAGACCTGCCAACTTTATTATCACTTTTCACACACAGAATTTAGAAAATGACCTGAAAGGGAAAAACTGCAACATACAGTCTGTGAAAATTATTACTGTGGACAATAATTCAGGCATGTCTACAGAGAGGCCTGTCTAGAGATACCGATCTGGAAGGAAAGGAGATTAAGAAATAAGCTTTGTATAGACACAGATCTTATGGAATTAATCAGCAGATTGTTCCTTGTTTTCCAGAAAATCAACTACTATAAATATTTCTCAGAGACTAAAATGGAAAAGAACTTTTGGTTACCAAGCTGAAGCCCAGAATAATTCTGCGTCTCCTGAAGTGTTGACGTCTTTGATTTTAAAGAAAATGTCTGGTATAAGAAATGGATTTGTAACTCCTATCCCTCTTCGCAATCTAACTCATATTTGTGGGCAGTGGTGAATGACAACAAAAGCACAATAAATGAAATAACAATAATCACTGAAGCAGTGTGTTTTATTATTGTCTCTTCCTGGCACTACACAGCAAAAGCACATGTCTTAGGGAAATCTTAACCAAATATTTGGTCTAAAAATCTTACAAAACATAAAAAATTGAATGCACAAGCAATACTGATTATTTTTAAATCTTTCTGTCTGTTGGATTGAATTGTCATTGTTTACAGCTTGAGGCAAATCCTTTACAAACATTCCAAGGACTTACATGACTGCATGCGGCTTTATAAAATCAAGGCTTTCAATAAACTTGGATGCATATTATGAGCACTGATGCTTATTTTTCTGTCTGCAAACCAAACGCTGTAATGCTGTTGTCGTTTCTGTGTACATCAATCGTGTTTTTCATGTAAGAAATCCATCACCAGACACACACACACACACACTCCACATGCTGTACGGTTTCGCATTTTGAGGTTTGTGCCTGGTGTACTGAGTAACCAGCCGGACTATCTCAAATGGGGTTTCTTCCTGTGTCGGCGCTGTGACTGTCAGAGATTGCTGAGCAACTGTAACATTTGAATGTGATCATTCACGTGGAATAATGCTGAAGTATCTCACAGGAGAATGACCGTTTCGGTAAGGGAGGGAGATTATAGAATGTCCCCCGTTAAAGAGAGACTCAATACTAACAATGATGAAATAAGGGGGCATCTGGCTGGTTGCAGAGACAACAGTAACCGTGTCATCATCACATGTGACTCAGTCCAAAGAGACCATCAAGCTATGTTGCTACACTGTGAAGCGTATTTTATTTAGGTTAAATCTGTTGCCAAGGTTACGGTTTTAATCAACATCTGCAGGTTGTTTCTCACATCGTGGGGAGTTTGTTGATATAATACTGCAGCAGCGTGTTATTGAGACAAGTGACCTTGTTTATAAAATATTCAGTTATTTATGAATCTTTTTTTGGCACTGCGGTTGAATGTACCAATAGCAGAAAAACAATCAAATAATTGACAGAATGGTCTGTTTCTTGCCTTATTACTGTAAAGTGTTCTGCTCACAAACCATCAATATTTTGTTTTAACTAAAATATGTATTCAGTTGTCAATCAATTACAATATAGGAAAAGATGTAGGAAGTGCTGGCTCCAGCCTTTTGGGGGCCCTAATAAAAAAATAATAATTGGGGCCCGCTATACCTTAGCAGTCAGCGGTTCCTGAGCAGTTGTGGGCCCCCAGTGGTTGGAACTGGCCCTGCTCTTAGCACAAAAAGCACAAATGATCATAAAAATAAGCTCTTCTTTCAAATCTTTAAGCACATCCGACATTGAGTACAACAAATTAGATCAAACATTAATGTGTCTAGAAAGACATTTCACATTGAAATACATGAGGTTCATGCACAGTACATGCATAACTTGTGATAGGATTTTCTTCTCTATTGTTAAAATACATTCTATCACTATGCTCATTGTTCCTAATTGATCATCACTCAACAATTGGGTGAAAATGATGTATGTATTTTACATTGTCCTGTATACAATGCACAGTATAAAAATACAGAATTACCACAAGATGTGTATGTGACCTTAGTGAAACTCAAACCCACAATCTTGGTGTTGGCAGTGTGAGTCACAAAAGACCACAGTATTGCTGCAATGCAATACTGTCAAATACAGGACGATTGCCATTCCTTATACTAACTGCACCTGGTAACCATATAATCACATATCATGCCTTACTTACAATCATACCTTACTCTGTATTATACCTTACTCAGTAGTATACCTTACTCTGTATTGTACCTTACTCTCTATCATACCTTACTCTGTGTCATACCTTACTCTGTGTCATACCTTACTCTCTGTCGTACCTTACTTTCTATTGTACCTTTCTCTCTGTCATACCTTACTCTCTATCATACCTGACGCTCTGTCGTACCTTACTTTCTATTATACCTTACTCTCTATCATACCTGACGCTCTATTGTACCTTACTCTCTATCGTACCTTACTGTCTATCATACCTTACTCTCTATCGTACCTTACTGCCTATCATACCTTACTCTGTGTCATATTTTACTCTCTATCGTACCTTACTCTCTATCATACCTTACTCTGTGTCATATCTTTCTATCGTACCTTACTCTGTATCGTACCTTACTCTGTATGTCTCTACAATTTATCAGGGACCTCTTTTGGATTGATACTTTTACAATAAGTGGCCAAATCTCCCAGAATGCATCTTTGACAGAGAACCACTCAAGCTGACATGTCCTAGTAATTAACACATGGATCAATAAAAACAGAGAGCTGAATCATTAATGGCTGGACATGTATCAATAATGAACTGTATCACCAAATATAAGGGACTAACTGTTTAATCATTTATATTTCTTGATGACACATTAGAAATCGCAATGTCATTTCTGTCGCACTCATCAGATGACTCAGACTTAAGCAATAGAGAGCCATGGACATCATAACATGAAAAAGGAAACAGTGCAGACCACAGCCTGGTTTTCTCGCCATCTCTGAGATCGGGAGAGCAGTGGAAGATGTCTCCACGCAGCCTGGAAACCTTCAACAGCACACTCTGGGTTCCCGACATGATCCAGACGTGAGACGACAATTGCCTCGATTAGCAAAAAAGACACGGTACCTAAACAAACCCGATTTTACCATGCTAAGCTGATTGACGCTGGGTTAAGGAGTGGGGTGAGAGTGTAGCGTGGGAACCTCTCTGCCTAGTGGATGACAATGACACATCTAATCAATGACTGTGTCACTTCATCACCCGGCAGCTTGTTAATAACACACACACACACACACACACACACACACACGACCGTATTACCGGGTAGTACTAGGCAGCATCAATCAGCTATGTAAAGCTAGCTTCACTGTTTGGATTGTGTCACAAATGGCACCATAGTTATTGTACTGGATACTAATTTAGAGTAGGGTGGTAGGGAAGTGTATTATGTAGAGAATAGCGTGCCCTTTGTGAAACAGGCCATTGATGGGCTAAGTAAAGATAGCCTTTCTGCTTTACAGCCCATGAACTCCCACTTAACCAGCCCGATATAGTAATTACACCCTTGACGAAGCAATCTCAACGATTCTCTGTGTTGAAATATGTTGTGCATTTCCTCAGTCACACAGTGAAAGGTAATACAAGGTCAAGAACTTGTTTGGGACTCCATGGGAATTGTCATTGTCAAATGGCTTGAAAATTTACTCAACCGTTCAAAAGTTTGGGGTCACTTCAAAATCGCAAAATGGTTTTCTAATGATGAATTAGCCTTGACAAACTTGGATTAGCAAACACAATGTGCCATTGGAACACAGGAGTGATGGTTTCTGCTAACAGGCCTCTGTACACCTGTGTAGCTATCCCATTGAAAATCAGCCATTCCCAGTCCAATAGTCTATTACAACATTAACAATGTCTACACTGAATTTGTGATCCATTTGATGTTCGAAAGAAAAGCACAGAAAACGTGCTTTTCTTTAAAAAACAAGATATTTCTAAGTGACACCAAACTTTTGAACGCTATTGTAACTTTGTTAATATTCATGCTGAATAATAAATCAATCCATTACAATGAATGAATTGAGTCATATCACACTCAGCTCTCTTGAGATTAATTTAGCTCTTTTCAGATTTACTGTACACAAAGAGTACATATTCACCCTGCCGGATGTCAAAAAAGTGACCTACCATCAAATCAACCAATATTGCTCTCTCACCAATTCACAGTGTTCTGCTGTTTTTGGGAGGATGAAGATCACTGCTGCGCGTTCAAGACATGAAAATGTGAGTGTAAACCTACACGTGTAAGAGTGCAGTGTGCTGGATGTCAGACAGGTCAGTAGTTGGCCTCTTGGGTTGCACACAGGGACGAATGGTCTGGGTTAGGGGGATGTTGCATGAATTATTAGAAAGAAGAGAACATAAATGTGTGTGTGTTTGTGTACCCAGTGGACATATAACTGGGACTGATAGAAGGGGACTTTTGCAGCGAATTAAGGGCAAAGACGGCAGCGATGAGTGAGTGAAATGATGAGTGACAAGTCATTGGTAAGTTTCCTTTTCACTGAGCTTCCCATGGTTTTCATTTCACCAGGTTGTTGACAACAGATCGACCGTCCAAATGCTGCCGGAAACGAGGAACCCCATGACGTGTAGTGCAGGTGGGGTTCCTCGTCTCCAAATTTGGACCAGCAGTATACTTGCTTGTGGCATTCAATTTTTCTTCATTTCTACTTTCTCGCATGTCTTGTTTTGACACATAATTGGGATGGAGCTTGTGGGTCAGTGATCATTTTGGCCCCTAACACCACATTGCAGCATCTCTGATGATACAATATCATCTTTTGCATGGTGGAATAAATCGATTCAATAATTACTGCCTGCTTTTCTTTTCATTTCAATTAGATAACCATTCTTTTTTGACACCAGTCTTTGTTTCTGTCCATTATCTGGATTGTGCTTTGTTGGCTGCCCTCTTTCTGATAACCATATTCCTCAACATGAATAAAATCCTAGACGATCATTGGGTTGTTTTGTAGTATTTTGGGTGTTTAATTATTTCCTACTCTTCCTTCAGATCCTTGTAGTTGTTTCATGTACTTCAGTGCTGTTTACTCAACAGCTTCATTGAAGTGGTGCTGCTGTTGGGAGTGGAAAAGGATTTCAAATAAAAGTCATCAGGGAGACTGACCAGAGGGTGAAACAGTCAAGAGACACTCAAAAATAAAAACATGCAGGGAAATGCAATTAAAGGTAATTATTTCCAATCGCCATCTATCTATACACCACTTTGTGTTTTATGATAAAATATCAACAACTCTAGTGCTCACTACGAGCTTTAAATTCTGTGCAAACATGCTCCAGGAGTGTTATTGTAACCCATTTATAGGGGTCAATGCATCAACGCTATGTTGGTAGGAGATACGGTGAGACAATAGACAGCAGATGAAGGGACACCGATACTAGGTGAGGATGGTAGTAAAAGACAGGATATCTTTAGTGACAAACACCAAGACATGCATGAATTTGTACACAACCAGAAAATAATTCAGAAAAAAATGAATGTACTTGTGTAAGTCACGTAGTTATGCTCATTCAAGTTGTCTGTTATATCAAGTTCAATGGGTTTGTTTCTGGGTGGCTGAGACAGTCCTCCCACACCGCAGAAATCATGAGGCTCAAATCCAAGCAGATGAGTCTTCTGTCTTCAGCATGCACTGGTTTCACTGGATCTCTGGGTGGCTCGCCATCAGTTGAAGCATCAACTGAGCTCATAAATTTGGACAAAAAAAACCCAGGGTCTCTATAAGAGCTGACCTGTATTTACAAAACAGGAGTTAGTCTTTTGTTGTAGAAAACTAGAGAATAACATTATATTGTAGTCTTAGCCCCAAGCTAAAACTGGCCCTTGGCTAAATTAACCTGTGTTCACAGAAGAGTTTGTTAACCCTGGGCTAAGGTTTTACCCTAGGCTAAGGATTCACACTTGTATTGCTAAGCCCTGGGCTAACGGATAATTACGACACTATACCATTTTACATGCTATGATACGCTACAAATGTTAGGTTATCACCCCAACATCAATAATGTTACTGTAGCCGACATCACTGACAAATGATAAATGTTACACAACCGTAATTTAATTAGTGACTTGACATCAGCTGATCAAGATAACCACCCCGTCGGTTTGTTTGGACAACTACGCAAATAAAGAGAAAAACGTTAGTCAACTTTTTTCGACTTATTTGCAAGATTTATGTCCAAAATTTGTCCAGTATAATGAAATGATCAAAACAGACACAGCCGTTGAGTGTATGTAAATTTAGTTAAAGGGCAGGTTTTGTGATTCGAGAATTATCATTCTATGGTTTTATTCTTGACCCCGTTTCACACGGGTTATTTTGGTACCTGTTTCTGGGGCTAGTCCAAAAAGGTTGGTGATCCTGCTCTGAAACAGGGCCAGCTAGCCCCAGGCTAAATGTGGTGCTAGCCCACTCAAAACATACAAGTGTGAACACTTGCTTAGCTCTGGGCTTAGGAAGCCCTTAGCCCAGGGTTTAGGAAGCTCTTAGCCCTAGGCTAAGGTGCAGGGTTTACACACCTATGAACTGGAAATAATATTATATTAAGTATGACAACAAGTAGTCAGCTGTAGTAAACTAAGATTAAAATGTGACGCTAACATCCACATGATCGCTGCTAGCTCTGTTAACATGGCTAATCTTCTGCACGGTTACTCACTAACAAAGAAGAGTTAAATTCGGGCTTCGTTAACGGCTTAAAAACTCCTGCCGGACTACAAATTGCTTTTCCAGGTGCACACTTCATCATAAAACGGTGTCTTTTAAACTGTACTGAAATGTCCACTGACTTTTATCTGATCGTAACTATTGGCAGTATGGCTTTAGCCCCAGTCTCTACAGCTCTGGAATCATCTCGAAAATTGTTCTAACTAAATCAGAGAGGGCTGTCCGTCATCCTCAACCAGACATTATTGTATTAACAATTTGATTGGTTGAACTCTATTGATCCAGAATCTTTTGTCACAAATATAACACTGGGTTACATTATAATGATGAATTACAGTCAATACCTCATTAGAGACAATGGAAAAGTGTCATTAGTTTCACATAACAGATATGTCTTCTGTCAGCTTTGCTACGTTCTCCACTGAACAAATCCACAGCTGAACCACAAATCACTATATAATCCAGAGGGAGAGACAGGTACATACATAGTGAGATAAAGACATAAAGATAGACATACAGAAATCCAGACAGAGATAAGGAAATAGATATAGAGATGTTGTACATAGACATTTAGAGGCAGACAAATGAGACATTTGAGATTAGAACATAGAGATAGAGACAGACATATGGACATAGATATGATAGATAAGGACAGAGGATATAGATGGTAAGCATAGTGAAGAGAAACACGGTACAATTCTATTTAATTTGTTTCCGTTTCATTTACTTTCCCACATTGTACTTTAGACAGGGGCTTGTCAATGCCATTATGTCTTGAAATGCACTGTATTATGCAATGGTATGAATTCATCACCATCCATGAAAAACAAAGCATGAAGCTATGGTGGATTCAGACATGGGAGACTTGTACCCGACACAAAGGTAAAGGATCATGTTGCTGTGTGAGTACATGATTATATCCAACACCCTCGTCCCTGTCTCATTCGCACGCCATCCTCATCCCCAAAATGTCTCTCGTCCTCTGTGTTCATTCTCTGCACCTTTAAAAAACAGATGTCTCCCTTCATAGCCGTCTCGTTAATGAGTTCTTAATACCACGCGGCCTGCAAAGCCCTGCAGAGCGCCGGCCGTTTACTAAAAGTAAATGTTTTACCAATGTGCCCCATTCCCCTGTTCCTGACGTTAATATAGACATAGAGGTCTGGACTTGTTAGGATTGGATGATAGCTCAATGCCCACGAACAATCATGCGTGATTAGGACCCAGCGGGGGAGGAAGAGGGAGGTTTACGTGGAAAAAAGATGAGCAGACATCATGGGGGCTGTTGTCCAATCACACCTCTAACAGGAAAGGCTAATGAACCAATAAAGTGGGATCGGATGGGTCGGTATTAGAAGTGTGCCAATGAACCTGATTCTTCTATAAAATGGGAAGGATACATTTCTCAATGTGTGTGTGTGTGTGTGTGTGTGTGTGTGTGTGTGAGAGAGAGAGAGATGCTTCATGTTGTCTTTACCTCTTTATAATACTTGTGAAAGGTCAAGAAAGTTTCTGTTTCTGGGTTTTATGGATTCAATGGCGAAAGCCATGCTTCCATCAATCGACAGGCAGCTTTTTGTATTTCTTCTCTCTTTGACAGATTTGACAAATAAAGAATGACGGCCAAGCAAGCTGTTAAAAAGAAATGCATTTTGAAGAGACACTCTACAGGAATAAAATAAGAGTGGGAGTGGAATATTGATGATTGGGAAAAGAGCAAAAAAGCAACAGCGCGAGATAGTGAAGGTGAGAGACTGTGAAAAAAGAAAATAGGAGAAAGAATGAAAGTAAAAGCTATAGAGAGGATGTGAAAAAAAAAAAATAGGAGTGTGTAAAAGATGTTGTTAAAGAGAGATCTGCATATGAGAAACCAGCATGGAAGATGCCACTCACGCTCTAGAGACCTCAATCTCTCAGGCCCAAGGTGCGCCACAATCAATCCACCCTGAAGAAAATCATTTATTGCCACACATCTAGGCATCACAACAGTCCACAACCTGAAGAAATCCATCTAACCATGAAGTCGTTATTTGTCTAACATTGGCTAACCCAAACTAGTTGTGTGTAAATAATGGTCAAAGGCTTAACATATTTCATATTCCAAAGTAAAAGAGATCAAAAACCAGTTTTAAACACCTTAGTAATACTGAATATATATATATATATATATATATATATATATATATATATTATTTATAGCTTTATCAAACAACCTTTCTGATCGAGCTACAAAGAGAGGGATAGCCAGTATTTAAAAAAAGTATTTTGACCATTATGCAGGATGAAAAAATGTATCAATTTATACAATTGCTCCCAGTTCCTAGTTCATCCTCCAGAAATGATGTCTATCCTCTAGTATTTTGATGACAGGAAGAACTATAATCTTGGGGGGGAAATAAATTATGTAGATGAGATGGAAGTATTGTGTAATTATTGGTCAGATGCTCATTTAGGCAGGATCCATGATATGTTAAAAGAAGAGATTGATATAAGAATGAAAATATCCAGCATTTAGTTTTTGAACATTACAAGTAAGCTTACAGGCCAAATGTCCCACTCCTCACAGAAACATGAAACATGCTAACACCTTCAAAATCGTGATTTATCTAAAGCATTTCATGTTCCACTCTTTGTTACCTTACATATAAAGTTATAGTGATAACATAGCTATTGGAGTTGGGACATAGCTATTGAAGCTATAAATCATAAATTAAATTTGACCCAAAAGACTATCATGAAGTCTTGATTTGCATCATCAAGGTATACAGGTGCTGGTCATATAATTAGAATATCATCAAAAAGTTGATTTATTTCAGTAATTCCATTCAAAATGTGAAACTTGGATATGATATTCATTCATTGCACACAGACTGATATATTTCATATCTTTATTTCATTACATTTTGATGATTAAAACCGACAACTAATGAAAATCCCAAATTCAGTATCTCAGAAAATTTGAATATTACTTAAGACCAATAAAAAAAAGGATTTTTAGAAATGTTGGCCAACTGAAAAGTATGAACATGAAAAGTATGAGCATGTACAGCACTCAATACTTAGTTGGGGTTCCTTTTGCCTGAATTACTACAGCAATGCGGCGTGGCATGGAGTCGATCAGTCTTTGGCACTGCTCAGGTGTTATGAGAGCCCAGGTTGCTCTGATAGTGGCCTTCAGTTCCCCTGCATTGTTGGGTCTGGCATATCGCATCATCCTCTTCACAATACCCCATAGATTTTCTATAGGGTTAAGGTCAGGCGAGTTTGCTGGCCAATTAAGAACAGGGATACCATGGTCCTTAAACCAGGTACTGGAGCTTTGGCACTGTGTGCAGGTACCAAGTCCTGCTGGAAAATGGAATCTGCATCTCCATAAAGTTGGTCAGCAGCAGGAAGCATGAAGTGCTCTAAAACTTCCTGGTAGATGGCTGTGTTGACCTTGGACCTCAGAAAACACAGTGGACCAACACCAGCAGATTACATGGTACCCCAAACCATCACTGACTGTGGAAACTTTACACTGGACTTCAAGCAACATGGATTCTGTGCCTCTCCTCTCTTCCTCCAGATTCTGGGACCTTGATTTCCAAAGGAAATGCAAAATTTACTTTCATCAGAGAACATAACTTTGGACCACTCAGCAGCAGTCCAGTCCTTTTTGTCTTTAGCCCAGGCGAGACGCTTCTGATGCTGTGTTTTGTTCAAGAGTGGCTTGACACAAGGCTGAAACCCATGTATTGCATACGTTGTTGCTTGGTGGTTCTTGACTCCAGCTGCAGTTCACTCTTTGTGAATCTCCCCCACATTTTTGAATGGGTTTTGTTTCACACGCCTCTCCAGGGTGCGGATATCCCTATTGCTAGTACACTTTTTTCTACCACATGTGCTTGAACACAGCTCTGTGAACAGCCGGCCTCTTTAGCAATGACCTTTTGTGTCTTGCCCTCCTTGTGCAAAGTGTCAATGGTCGTCTTTTGGACAGCTGTCAAGTCAGCAGTCTTCCCCATGATTGTGTAGCCTAAAGAACTAAAGTGAGGACCATTTAAAGGCCTTTGCAGGTGTTTTGAATTAATTAGCTGATTAGAATGTGGCACCAGGTGTCTTCAATATTGAACCTTTTTACAATATTCTAATTTTCTGAGATATTTATTTTGGGGTTTTCATTAGTTGTCAGATATAATCATCAAAATTAAAAGGAATGAACACTTGAAATATATCAGTCTGTGTGGAATGAATGTATAAATTATACAAGTTTGACTTTTTGAATGGAATTACTGGCATAAATCAACTTTTTGATGGTATTCTAATTATATGACCAGCACCTATAGTATCTGCTTGGTCACCAACACTGCCATGGTTTGTTGTTTGGCGGTTTGATACCTCATCTCTCTCTCCGTCACACTCAATGGTTAGAACATCTGGCCAGCATCTGAAAGGTTGTGTCCGCAATGTGAAACATTTATTGTTCTGATCTTGAGCATGGCAGTTGACCCCTAAATTGCTTCCAGATCAATGCTAAAAATAAGGATGTGTTAAATAAGTGAACTTCTCCATTACCTTACACCTCCATCTTTACAAATGATCATCCTTGTCTGTGCGTCCAGCCCTCCACACCTTCCTCTCTCCCACTCATTCATTCTTTCCCTCTCTTGCTCACTACTTTCCCTGCAATTCATCCTTTTCAACCATCTATCCTCTCTCCACCCTCCCTCCACCTGTCTTATTCTCTCTCTCTTTGTCTCCCCAATGCTCATGCCTTCTGTTTGTTTTTTACATAGGCAAGGTTTTCATTTTACTGATCCCTCCGCTGCGCCATGGGCTTGTTGACTGAGTGAAGACCGTTCTAAGGACCTGATTGGTATATTACAATAATAGTTTCATTATTCTTGTCGTCTTACCTGTTCTCTCTTATTCTCTCTCTCACACGCAACACAAAGCATTGCCCCATTCTATTCATATATACAGTACAAAATTCCATAGAACAAAGTATGTTAACGAAACTCTGTGTTTGCTTATCAGAGTAATGTCTTCAGATGTGTGTTGTAAACATTATGCTGACAGTATTTCTTAAGGTGCAATTGATACGCCTATATCTATGAAGTATGTTGCCCGTGATAAAGCAGAACCGTTCATATTACCTCATGCACCACCTGACAACAACTAGTTTAGCATCAACAATGAAAATAGGGCAGAAATCCCTTTCAGTTATCTCCTCTCAATCTGGAATTAATGATTCAAGGCAAATCGTTGGGTCCTTGGAGTTCAGACCAGTGATTATAGACTTGTTCCTTCTGAATATTTAAACAAAATTTGTACACACTACAAACAACAACTACTAAACATTACATAAAATACATAAAACATGACCTCTTGCTCTGGAATAGATATATGTTTTTTAACAAAAAAAACTTGATAATGAACTAAAGGAATTTAGACTGTATGGTAAAAAGGTTGATTTGTGTCTATATATTCTGGTCATACAGATATAGACCTCGGGATCCTGCTCATCTCATGGACATACAGAAACAAGAGTTTTAATTCAGCAAACACAAAGCATCCTCCGCTTTCATCACTTTAATCTAAGGGCCTTGCAAACACTATGCCACATATCAGCAGATCCTCACAGCAGGGCAGATAAATAATGAATCCTTAGATAAAATTTTGGTCATTATATAAACAAGCACACTGCCCATGTAAACGTGTGTTTGACTCCTGGCTGTAATTCATCCAAGCACCAAGGGCAAATTAGTCTGCTTAAAATTAACTGTGGATCCATAAACATTTTATTACAGGTAATAATGGACTGTATGTGAAGGTAATTAGTCTTGTCCTTCACTGATTGGTTATGTGTGTCTCCCGATGGCTTGGATAAAAATTAGGACATTATGCTGAATATATCATCTCAGGAAAATAAGGAACTTGGCTCGTGTAACACTTTTGCTAATAGATCAGAAGAATTCACATGATGCATATGTTTAAAAAAACATCACAGTGAAATAATCTTTTTGGCATGACTTGAAAAGCCAAGAGTGGCTAGGGATACTATTGTAGACTCTGTTATAAAGACAAAGGATCGACACACAGTACACTGTACATCATACACATCAACAATACACTATTACCAAGACCCAATCAGAGGTGCCAAAACTCTAGACTCACAAGGTGACATACACCTCACTTCAGTTGGGCAGACAAAATGATCTGAAAAATGCTCTACGATAATCCAATGTCTTTGCGGCAGACCTTCACACTAACACAATAGCAATCAGTTAGTACAAAAACTAGTCAGGTTGCCAAACCAACTGGCATATGCTTGTTCATGAGCAAGCAGCTACTTTGTTTGAAAATAGCTGAAAACTGTTGAAAATAGTTACTTCATCATTCAGTGTCTACTGGTCAACACAAGTAACTAACTCTTAAGGCTTGCAATGCATTAATCTACTTCACAATAGTCTTGAAAACATTGTGATCCCATTTTTATTCATCTGTGTGCATTTTTTACAGTTTTCATACAGAGTTTGTGCAGTTGCTGCCTAATGTTAGTGCAGTGACCGGAAAACTGTCAAATTATTTATATCTGAATTTATTAGGATGCTTACCAAATTAATTAGTGGAGGAACCACTGGGATTTAACTGAATTTTATAATGCTTAAGTGCATTTCTCTTGATTTACATCAACGTAATATTTGATCCTTATTTTCTATATACAGCTCTGGAAATAATTAAGAGTCCACTGCACCTTTTTCTGTCCTTTCCAAAAAAGTCAAAAAGAAAGGTTTTGAGTGAAAAACAGAAAGTTAAAATGACGAGACCACTGCAAATTGAATGCTTCTGTTGCTCAATCAAATCTTTCCTTTTCAACTTTATTGGAAAGGAAAGAAAAAGGAGCTGTGGTCTCTTTTTATTTTATCCGGAGCTGTGTTTCTGTAGTGAATTCATATCTTTAAGCACCTGCCAGTTTGTAATGAACAATTTGGACACCCACCGATGATTAATTGAAGGGATTCTTGTGGGATTGTTGATGGTTAATAAGGGATTACTGCCTAAGATAAATAAGATGCACTGTACTTGAGATCAGTACACTTAGAACAGAGTGTGGAAATGTATGGAAGCAGATGCTCCAAACAGAGAGCAGTTGAGTTTAATGAAATATTTCAAGTTCAGACAGGAAACGTCATGTCTTGGTTTAACTATTTATTAGAGAAACAAGCATAACAACGATGTCTTGGCCTTAGGTTCTGTTCCATTGGGGCAACTGACCTGCATCGAATTATTGTGTTTACAATCCCACTAACAACAACACTGACCCTGTGATTTTATCATAGCAATACTGATGGCAGTGAACAAGGTATGCAGTACCAATCCCTTGGACATGGAAACAGAACCAACAGGTTGAAGCTGGGGTGGCGGGTGGAGCCTGAGTTGGCGGGTGGAGGCTGGGGTAGCGGGTGGAGGCTGAGTTGGCGGGTGGAGCCTGAGTTGGCGGGTGGATGCTGGGGTGGCGGGTCCTGGGGTGGCGGGTGGTGCCTGGGTTGGCGGGTGGAGCCTGGGTTGGCTGGTGGATGCTGGGGTGGCGGGTGGAGTCTGGGTTGGCGGGTGGAGCCTGAGTTGGCGGGTGGATGCTGGGGTGGCGGGTGGAGGCTGGGGTGGCGGGTGGAGGCTGGGGTGGCGGGTGGTGGCTGGGGTGGCGGGTGTGTTTAGCAACCGCATGCAAGACAACCAGCAAAGTGGCACACTGAGTGAGTACCCTGACTAACTTAAATAGACCTCCAGATTAGATTAAGAAATCTTCAAACTGTGGTAGGAGTGATCCTGACATTAGCTGGTGCGACACTGAGTCAACGCCCATTCAGGTTCCCTGGCTGAACTAGTTGTGCTCGTTTGGCGAAGCAACGAGTGGAACAGAGAAAAACCTCTACTAGAACTTTAAAACGACTTGCTATTAGCATATAGTGAACCAAGAAGGTACATCAAAATCAACGCTGTGGTTAATTAGACCTAGCGCCTACTCACGATTTCAGTGTCAGAGCTGTGGAATAATATTATTCAGCTGTTCTCTTTCAATTATACATGACATGGCCAAATAGATTCCAGCACACAATGCCCCTCAAAAATGTCTATACATAATCTATATTTACACAACTTGTGTCTGGCTTGCTTTTGAATATTTTCTTTGATCGAGTGAGTACCATGAAGAGCGCTCTTCTCCAAAGGCTCCAATGGGGTGTTATTCATGCTATGTCCTTCAGAATTAGAGACAATGACACATTTCTGACAATTCAGGTCCCTTAAGTATTCTTATTGACTCATCTGTCCTTGAGAGCGGGAAATAGCAAAAGAAAGAAGAGTTTGTGTTACTATAATACAATACAAACTCATTTATATCACCAGAATTGAGTCCTTGTGTCTATGCCATATGCTGTGTAGTGGATCCTTACTGGCTGCCTGTGTGACGTTCGGTTCTGTTTTCTGCTTTGCTTTTGAATGTAGCCCCGTTGTGTTTGGTTTTTGTTTGTGTTCTTACCCACAATATGTACCTGTCCTTGTTGTTTGCACTTGTGTCTTGTGGAGCCTCGTTAACTCCCTATTTAGTTCACCCTCTTCTGTTAGCCCTTGGTGAATCATTGTCTTTGTTGATGTCTTTGTCAAAGTCAATGTTTGCCCTTGCCCATGCCCATGCCCGTCTCTGCTACCAACCTGTGTTTTGGCCTGCTTACCTGATTTTCCTACATCGTTTTCTTGTTTTGAGTTTTCCTAATTAATCCCTATTTCTGTGAAGTCAATCAATCAAATTCAATCAAATGTATTTTATAAAGCCCTTTTAACATCAGCAGTTGACACAAAGTGCTTTCACAAAACACCTGGCCTTAAACCCCAGGGAGCAAACAACAATAGTGATGAACTTCAGTGGCTAGGAAAAACTCCCTAAGAGGGACAACATTTGGGAAGAAACCTAGAGAGGAACCAGGCTCCGAGGGGTAACCAGTCCTCTTCTGGCAGTGCCGGGTGAACATATTAAGAGTCCAAGTCTGTTCTTGGGTCCAGCCTCAACTTAATACGTGACAGCCTGCACAAATGGGCCACGTTCAATGTCATGCAGGAAACGTCCACATCCACCCTCTTTTCATGAGCCCTTATTAATACAACTATGTGTAATGGAGGAGAACACATGATTTAGAAAAAGGGATGTTAGAGCACATTTGCACATGTCTGTCTTAGTGGTTGGCCACTATGTGAGGCAAGGGAATATGGTTAATGTGATTAATTGATAGAGAAAGATGTCACACTCTTTTCTACATCTTAGTTTCCCATTTTAAAAGATTTCAAAATTGTATGTAACCTTTTAACCTGTTGCCATTCAGAATCAGAAGTTCCTCCTAGTTCAAAGCAAGTCTTTCTGCGTGTGCGTGCATGTGTGTGCGTGTGCGTTTGTGAGCGTGTGTGTGTGTGCGTGTGTGTTTGTCCATGTGTGTGCGTGTGTGTGCACGCCTGTGTGTGTGTGTGTGTTTCTACTCACAATACTTCTCTATTGTCTGTCTGAGCTTTGCACCACTGTTGAGTGGCAAGAGAAACAGGATCCAAGATCAAGAGAGGTCACTTTTCTATCAGTTCAATTTTCACTATTTTTCCCTGCAGGACCTAATAGGTTCCGATCTTTTAACCCCAACTATGGTTATCAAGTATACTTTAAAGCTGTCGCTATTTATGACTCCCTTCTCTATAACTTTCCAGCTCTATCTCTTGTTCTTACCGCTATCATCAAGAAAGAGAATAATGGGAGGAAACATATCTTGTGATCTTGATTATGGCCGTTTATCAATCCGCATTTTTGTCCGTACTTGTGTTCTTGTGAACTTGTTTGATGTCATCTTTCATGGCAAGTACGGTTCCAAGCCAAAGAATGTGTACTTGATCCGCCTCTTTTATCGAGGAAGCATGGGTTGGTGACTTGTCCAGCGAGAACGCATCTGATATCCCAGAATTCATTTCAAGATATCTGGAGAGCAGGAAAAGCATACGGTATTACACAATGGCCAAGTACACATATATCTCAATCCAGATAGGTGCGTTCCCTCTCCTCGTGTTCTTGCAAGACCATACTTGCCAGGACGCTTGGCAAGAACGTTCTTCTGAAGGACACAAGTACGTTCTTAGCGTACTTGGAATTGATATATGGCCCTTGTGATATGACTGGGAATTGAAACCAAGCCCACACATGATACAGAACGGTTGAATTATGAATCCATGAATAACTTGAACGAATACCTGACCTCTAGGTCCAATCACCATCTGAGCTGCAGCACTCTGTGGACAAACCGTAAGCCACACACCCATAGATGTGCATAGAAAGTACACAGATAACACTCTCATTAAATGTCTTTATGGAGATTAATTTCCAGTCGACGCAAATCGTTTTCCGTTGTGTTTGTCACAAGTATAGTTTTGGGATTAATCGCTTTCCCAAAACCATACTGTTTTTGCAAAAATAACATTTTATAATTTCTGTTGCTCTGAGTCATGGACCTATTTCGAAGAGAATATTAATATTGGGAAGGAGATGAGGAGAGTGGAACCGAGGGGAGTATGAAATTAAGATAAGGCCCGTGTCTTAAGTGATTTTTTTGGTACACTTATTTACTGTAGGCACAGATAAAGTAACAATTCCAGAGACAGAGAACACCAGTGTGTGTAGTGGGAAGCATATTAAATAGGAAGAAAGCTTGTAGGCATTGCAAATTAAAAATGCTAAATAATAATGATAAGCAATGTCATGGCAGTGGCTTCTTTGACAATGTGTCAGAAGAAGAATATTGCATTGGTGTTGTGGGTGGAGACACCAGGGCTGAGAGACATTCGGCTTGGCTTTATACTGTTATAGTTATTTTCTTCCTTCTATTACTGCTTTTTGAAGTGCTAAAAATGGAAAGAATAAACTATTTCCTAACATAATATCACCATCAGGCTATAAATGCCGTCATTTCAATACACATCTAACAACTCTATTCATATTGCACAGCCGACAGAGGTATCTTAAAAATGTGTATCTCTTCCCACATCAAATAGAAAGGGAAATAGGAACCATAACATGAAATGCTGAGGAGTTTTTCACAAATGACAGGATGGTTTGCACTGAACTAAAATACAAAGAATTTCAGGTTTACTAGGGAATGTTTGCTCAAAGTTGTAATCTGGCTTCAGAAAGTATTCAGACCACTTCAGTTCCTACTGATTTTGTTGTGTTTTCCACATTTTGTTGTGTTTTTTTGCCAACAATTTACACACAATTTCTAATTCTGAAAAGATTTTAAGATACAATGCTAATGTGTAATTTGAGATGATCAGAGACATCAATGCTTAAGACTTTCAGTGTCACATGCTGACGATGGTCTCCTGGCAGGGTTGACAGTTCACCGAGATCTTACATCATGTTGTCAAATTCTGTTCTCTCACCAGAATGTCCGTTATCTATGGTAAGTGATCAAATCTGGATAACTAAACACATCTTCAACTACATAGTTCCTCTGAAGATCTACTTGCCATATAAGCATCTTGTAAGCAACATTAAAGAAACACTTCCGGGTCATGAACATCAGGACATTTTCTAAATGAATGAGACCAACGTATTACTTCAAAACAGACACAAATTGAGTTTATTAATTATCTAAGAAAACGCCTCCCAAAACATTGACAATAATTCATATTTTATCATATTTAAGAGTAATTTCAATAAAAAGTGGGTATTAAACATGTTCCAAAGGCAAAATTCAGACAATGGCAATGACTGAATATAGAATACCTATTGCCTCATAGCTCATAAACTATTGAATATTCCATAGAGATAGCAATGTAGGAAATGTTCAGGAGAGTGTGTAGAGTAAGACAAACCTGTCTAATCATGGAGAATGGTGTGCTACTTCTCGCAACACAATATTTTCCACAACCTCTTTTTCTACAATGTAACTCAATTGATATGAAATATATATTGCCCAATAGTAAAAATACTGTTTTATATGCCGCAGTGAATGTATTTTGGAAATGATCAGGAGACTCTATAGAGTAAATATATGCAAAAAAATTAAGGGGCACTGTGTATTTGTAATTGTTGCTGGCATTTTTCTCCACCCATCTCATCTGCCACAATCCAAATTGCGGAATAGCTTTCAATATAGATCCATTATTTATTTTGTAAATGGGTTGATAATCACCACTTGGTGATTACTTAACAATTCAGCCAACAATATAATGTCTAATGAAGTTGTTAATTACTTACTATAACTGGTCATTAGCCTGCTGTACCACTTTTAGAGATGTAGGTAAGCCCAAAAGATTGGGCTGTGATCACAGTGAGTGATTGGGCTGTGATCCACAGTTGTGTACAGAGTCCTAAAGAATATCTGTAAGACTACAGAAACAGGTTGGAGAAGTGTTTCAGAAAACATAGTGGCCTGACAAGCTCTGAGAACTAAAATAAAAAGGCTCCCCTGTTGCATGGCCTCCAGCCTGCTTTGAGCAAAACTGAGAAACTCACTTGCATTGGGTGGGAGACAGCACCTCTACAGACTGTGATTGAACATTGTAAACATGCAGAACAGCAGCAGCAATCTGCTGATAACAAAGCTACATCCAGACAAGAAAAGGAAAACACCAAGCTCCAGGCTGCTCAGCTCATGTATTATTAGGGAAGGTCAGAAATGTCACACTCAATAAACCTAAGGATGACTGAAGTGTAGCAGAGACACATTTTCACTGAAGCAATTCCTTAAGAGATTTCCCAAGTCCAGAGATACCCCTTGTGTTACCCTTCTGGTCGAAGGTAAGCACTTAAGGTTTCGAGTAGATACTGGTACTGCAATGTCTGTTATCATGCATGACTCCATGTTGAATTTTCCCATGTCAAATGAAAGTGTGCGCACTGTAGGTGCTTCTGGTGTAGAGATGATTGAGTCCTTATTAACCATGGTATTCCATTTCGGCACCAATTCATTTTATCTACATGTTGTCCCTGCAATTTGACTGGCAGAGACCTCATGTGCACATTGGGCGTGAAAATTACCAGTGATTGTCTTGTAATTTACACAGCCACAGGAGGACTGTCAGATATTGTTGCTGTCTGACATTCAGACAGGTCCAGATTAACATTATCCATGGGATTTACAACCAGATGCAGACCATATGTGCCTTTATGAAATCTACTCCATTGTGTGCTCTTTCTGGAAACAAAATGGTTTAGTCATGCCTGAAGCGGGATTGAATTGCTCTTCTCATTTCTCCCCATTGGTTACGGACTTTAACTACGAGAAGAAATGGCTAGTCAAACCAGGGTCTGAGACTGAGATATGCAGGAATGTGTATATAGGACCAGACCACTGTATCATAGTATGGATTTACTGTAAGGATACCCCATATGTAAATAGAAAATACACATCAGGTTAACTGGGAGGATGCTGGACCCTGGCTGGAAACAGAGCAGGACATGAATGATTGGATTACCATGAAAGATGGTTCTAAATTCTCCCCCACATTGCATGTTTGGTGTGTTACATTCTATAGGGCAGCACCCGGCCCAGCGGGGTGTTCATGGTGTTGACAGATCTGTGCCACTTGTTGTTGATTCCCCTCTGCTCCGGGCATTCCTGATACTCTGTGTACTAAAGATACATTTGATATTGGACAAATGAAGGGTGTTCAGCCTCTCACAGTCAAACCCAAATCCACGGTCATACCCAGTAGGGCCCAGTACACTCTTAGTAAAGAAGCTGAAGATGGTATTGCTATTGTTCATGATTCTCTGGTAGGGAAGGGTGCCATAATACTCTGCCTTGATTCTCCCTGTAACACTGTCTTCCTTCCTGTTCCTGTTAGACCTGTTAATTAAGTAATACATGCTTGTTCCCCTGTCATTCCCAACCCTGCCATTGCCTTATCAGATGTTCCACCAACTTCAAATTGGTTCTCAGTAATAGATTTGCCCAACACATTTTTCAGTATTCCTGGGGCAAAGGAATCTCAATTTTGTTTTGCTTTTACGTTCCGTGGAAGTGATGGACCTGGTCTGTCCTCCCTCAGGGGTACGCTGAGTCTCCGGCTGTCTCCTCTGCAGCACTTGCTCAAAATTTTAAAGCACATACAATCTGTTGATGATTTACTCTTATACTCTGAGACTCAAATGGATTGCAAAATGGATACCAAAGCATTTTTTGAATTCTTGGCTGGGAATGGCCGCAAGTTTCCAAAACCCAATCTGTTAGGTACTTAGGTCATGACATCACGCCTAACAGTAGATTGATGGGTCCAGAATACATTAAAGCAGCACTGGAACTCCCCCAACCAATAACCAAAATCACACAGCCTGTTTGATTTCATTCATGTCCACAAAATGGCCATGATGGACAAAATAGTTTGGACCACTGACAGACTGACTTCCCTGGATTGTTTCAAACACTCCCTGTCTACCTCTCCCTGTTCAGGTTTACCAGATCATGCAAAGCTGTTTAACCTCATTGTCTTTGAAAAATAAGGGTTCATGTCTTCTGTTTTGACACAGTACCACGGTGGGAAACAGCTGCCAATGGCGTACTACTCCAAGCCTTTGGATCTAGTCTCTCGGGCTCAGGTCTGCTGCCCACGGGGAGTCACCTCAACTTCAGAGGCTGTTCTGACTTGTGCAGACATGGTTGCCATGTGCCCTGTCACTGTTCATTTTCCACATGCTGTTCATTCTCTCATCTCACAGGCTCAGATAGCACGTTTGCACCCCGTTAGGTTATTGCACTACCAAAGCATTCTCGATTACCCTCACACCTCTCTTCTCAGGCAGCTGAACTGTTTGCGCTCACTAGGGCCTGTATTCTAGCCCAACATCAATCTGTTAATATCTACACAGACAGCAGATCCTCTGTGGAGCCAGCACGGGTTCCTAATAGCATCAGGTTAGTTCTCAAGGTTAGTTGCTAATACTGGACTCTAACTAACGGACTCAGTTCCCGTATGCAAATGTCAGGCTCATACTAACGCCCCTGATTCCGTCTCTAAAGGTAACACTGTAGCTGACATGGCTGCTAAAGCAGCTGCCCCGTGTCCTGTCTCCCCCGTTTTGCAGCTGGTTTCTCTGCCTCCAACAGATGTTTTCTCTCTTAATGACGTTCCTGACTTACAACCATGTGCTGACACTGTGGAGGTCTCTCGTTGGACTTGGATGAAATGCTCGTTTGACCAGAAGCTGAAGCTTTGGGTTGGTCCTAATGACCTCCCTGTCCTTCTACGCTCCTGTTACCCCACGTTGCTAAGTTGGCCCATGGCCAAGACTATGTTTCCAAGGGTGGGGGTTGTGAATATTGTACGTAACTTTTGGTGTGCATCAGGATGTTCCCTATTGGCTGAGAATTTCGGAGCAAATGTGTCATTTGTATAACAGACGTGAGTGAGTAGGGGCACACTCAGATGTGAGTGGCGGACCACCGATGCCTATATTGGCCCACCCAAGGCCTGAGGGGCCATTTGAGCACTTAATGACAGATTTCCTTGAGTTGACTCCATGCCGGGGATACAAATATGGCCGGGTAATGGTGGATGCATACGCTAAGTGGGTAGAAGCATTTCCATGAAAACATGCCACAGCCATCGCCGTTGCAAAGAATTTGATGTGGGAAATTATACTCAGATGGGGCCTACCATCGAAAATGGCATCAGACAATGGCCCCCTTTTTTGGAAATAGTGTAACTGAATGCATCTCCACTAGTCTGAAGATAGATCTGCACACACACTGTAGATATTACCCAGCCGGTGGTGGCTTGGTTGAGAGAGCTAATCTGACTCTAAAAACCAAACTGACCAAATTCATGGCTGAGACAGAGTTGTCATGGGTAACATTGATGCCACTTGCCTTAATGTACATGCAAGGCAGAGAGCATCACACTAAAGGGCTTTCTCCTCTTGATGTGCTTACAGGTAGACCAATGAGGATGATCACCACTCCTTTCCCACAGAATAGACTGACATTGCAGGGCTGCGTCGACGAAACGGTGAGTTATTGCATTGCACTTAACAAAGTGTTGAAGTCTATTTTTCCTAGGGTGAAAGCAGCCCTGCCTGAGCCAAAAGGAGAACCACACCACAAGATCCAACCAGGTGACTGGGTTGTCATGAGGGACCTCCGTAGGAAGTACTGGCATCAGCATAGTTGGTTGGTACCATACCAGGTGCTACTGATCCCTCAGACGGCCATGAAGGTTGCTGAGAGAGCTACGTGGGTCCACGCCAGCCTTCATCGTCGGTACTGCTGTTTCTGCCATTATCTGGACTATGGAGGCTGGGGGAAACAACCGGAGAACCTAGAGGGACCAACAGCAGCAGTAAAGTCCAACGGTAGGACTTAAATAATAACCGCCTCAGCGCGAGCCCACGGCGGGGTCATGACCCGAGTCTAGCAAATGACAGCCGCCCCAGGAACAACCCAGGGGAAACGCTGATGTGGATGCTGATGAGCCACAAGCTGTTCTCCCACTTAACGCCCCTTACAGTGACACTGACACAGACAACAGGCACATAAATGTTATGCGGTTGTAGGGGATATCAATGTGAAGGACACGGGTGACAACTGTAACGAAACCTTGCTGAAATTATTTTGTGACTGTAACATGAATAATAAAGTATTTGTCACCTCCCATTTCTTAGGATATGGGAAGAAATGTTTATGCATTATTAAAAGGTTTTTGAATGTTTTGCATCAAATAAATATTAGTATAAATATTAGATGATTAATGGTAGGAAATTGATTTTTGGATAATGATCTCTTGTTGGAATGTATGATGTACTTTCTACAGTTGAGTTTTTTCAATGGTTGTACTGTTTAAAATGTCGTTTTAGTGAGACTTAGCCTCAAATGGAGGGAATGTGGTGGTAATTTTCTTATTCCCTGATACAATAAAATCAAATTGGTTATTATAAGTATAATCCAATAATTTAGTAAGGCCATTGTGTGTTTCGCCTCTGCACAACTGGACAGGATGTGCCTACAACAGATAGCTATAGTTTGGCTAAACTTCTCAAGGGCTGAAAAAGTCTTGTTATCTTTCTAAGCTGACATTTGCAGAGAAGCTGGTGAAACGTACAGTGAGGAGAAATGGAAATAATTTTTTTTAAAATCATACAATGTAATTTTCTGGACTTTTGTTTTAGATTCCGTGTCTCGCAGTTGAAGTGTACCTATGGTAAACATTACAGACCTCTACATGCTTTGTAAGTAGGAAAACCTGCAAAATCCGCAGTGTATCAAATACTTGTTCTCCCCACTGTATAGACTAACCATGCATATGAGGGGGACACAGTGGTCTGTACTGAATGTATATGGACCAGATCTCAACCTTCAGCTGAGAGCTTTTGATCTGACTCTGCTGAGAGTGTCTCCAACTGCTCCAGGTTTGCAAATCTTGCATTAAGCTTTACTTGTGAAAATAATCTACAGTCTCTGTGCCTTTTCCATTTAATGATTTTCCCAACACATTGCAGAGAGAATGACATTCATGTCGGCTTCCCCCAGGGTGAAATGTCCATTGGCCTTATGTGATCTATCAATACCTGCATCAATAAAATACTTTTACAGAGTGAACGGAAACAAGCGCCTCAATCAATCAGGTCATCTGTAATTTCACTGTGCAGTTAATAAAAAATTCCCTTTCTTGTCTTTTTAACAAAAAAATGTTTTATTACATTTTTATTTGAAAAAACATTCTTCAAATAGCTAATTACTATTTTTAAAGACAACAACCAGCATTTTGATGTACTTATATGTGAAAGTATGCTAAGTATTTGAAAATTGTATAGATTTAGAAAAATATATTTTCAAACTCTTGTATTTAGAACTTGAGATGGTGGATATTGCTGGATGTTTTTGAAATACCTTTTCATTATTATTATTTGGTATGTATTTCAAAATAGTGAATTTATTAGCTCATGGTTTCCACATATCATTAAAGAATGGCCCAATGTGGGGACACCCGTGAGGAAATATATTGTGCTGTGAGAAAGCATTTTCAGTTGTATTGTGCAAGTCTAAAGCTTGAATCCAAGACTATCTGGAGATAATCAGACAAATTTCAGGCACCCTGCCCTTCTTTTGTCCACGTTGCAGAGACTGCTTTTCACTATTCATAGCAGTAGTTTGGACTGGCTGCACAGCAGGCTTATACACAAGACTAGTTTCAGTTAGCTCATTTGTCTGTTGAAACTAAACCTGAATATTATCATTTTGTGTCAAATAATCTCTTCAGTGACAATGTCCTGTGGCTATTTGATTGGATTACCCAATCACATGGGACTAAATGTTATGTCGTGCCAAATAGTATGATGGCTAAGGGTTGAAATGATTACAAAACAACAATCTTATAGTTTCCAATGCTACGCCTGTCCTCGTTTGTTGACTATCTGGGGAACTTCTGTTGAAAAGAGACCGTCTGAAGCGTCGGCATGACAACCAAATGCAGCACTGTTAAATACGACACAACCCAATCATACACTCGAGTTCTGCATAACAGACCAATGCGGTCCGTATCAAGGCACACACACACACACACACATAAACAATATTTACAAATTATCTCAAGTCATACATTTTATTACTGGTGTTTCACCTTGCTCAGATCTTTGATGTGTGAGTTTGTGGTTACAGCATTAACAGCGTATGTGCTTATCAAGGCACACTTGTGGATGGATTAGGGAGCTTAGCCCGGGTCCCAACCCAGCACGTCTATTTTTA
>JACXGJ010008766.1:0-26148 GCA_016801105.1 Esox niger
GAATGGTCTAAGATGTGAAACAGGGAATGCATTGATAGATGTGAGAGAATGGTCTAAGATGTGATACAGGGAATGTATTGATAGATGTGAGAGAATGGTCTAAGATGTGAAACAGGGAATGCATTGATAGATGTGTGTGAATGGTCTAAAATGTGAAACGGGGAATGCATTGATAGATGTGTGTGAATGGTCTAAGATGTGAAACAGGGAATGCATTGATAGATGTGTGAGAATGGTCTAAGATGTGAAAGGGGAATGCATTGATAGATGTGTGTGAATGGTCTAAGATGTGAAACGGAATGTATTGATAGATGCGTGAGAATGGTCTAAGATGTGAAACGGGGAATGCATTGATAGATGTGTGAGAATGGTCTAAGATGTGAAACAGGGAATGCATTGATAGATGTGTGTGAATGGTCTATGATGTGAAACGGAATGCATTGATAGATGCATGAGAATGGTCTAAGATGTGAAACGGGGAATGCATTGATAGATGTGTGAGAATGGTCTAAGATGTGAAAAGGGAATTTATTGATAGATGTGTGTGAATGGTCAAAGATGTGAAATGGGGAATGCATTGATAGATGTCTGAGAATGGTCTAAGATGTGAAAAGGGAATTTATTGATAGATGTGTGTGAATGATCTAAGATGTGAATAACAAGACACAATGAAAGATGTGCTTAAGAGAATAACAATGAAAGGGAGTCGTATGATTAAAGAGCCATGGGTCATATTACTTGAATGTGTAAACAACTGACCACTGTCTGAACAGGCCAGCTAATGTCCTAAGACATTTTCGTTTGATCCAGAACTTAGTACACGCTGAAATGACGTTGACAAAATGATTATTTACACTAGTCACCATTTGGTACAATAGCGTTCTAACAAAATAGTTGCAATAAAGCCCTTCCAATATTGAGAAAACTGCTCTGGTTCCCCAAGATTTAAATGGCGCCTCCCAACTTCTGTATTCAGATCTGGACTCATTGCTGGCCACCTAGGTACACTCAAGAGTTTGGTCCTGAATGATTTGTTTGTCCTTCAACCGAGATGCAGCTTTCTTACACTTGGGTATAACCTTGTGCTCCATAAAGCATTGGTATTCCACTGATTTCATAATGCCGTGCACACGTTCAAGTTACCCAGGGGCAAAGGCTACAAAGCAGACCCAAAACATCACTTAACATCCTTGTGTTTGAATGTAGAGAAGATGGTATTTTCTTTGAAGGATTCTTTTTTCGGTAAACATGGAGTTTTACTAAAAAACTGTTTCCGGTCCATGGGAGATTCAACCAGAAAGATTGTGGCATATTCAGTTTCGTTTTGACAAATTCCAGTCAGGCATTTTTAAGTCTCTCTCAGTAGTGGGCTTCTTCTAGTTCTCCTACCAAACAGGCTGAATGAGTCATTTTTATATTGCAGGCAAAAGCAACTTCTAACTACTTATTTCAGGGGCCAATAATATTGTCTCAGCCATTTTAGGATTTATCAGTGAAGAGGTGATTGATGCTGGCCTTCTAGGCAGAGTTGCAAAGAAAAAGCAATATCTCCGACTGGCCAATAAAAAAAGACGGGCAAAGGAACACAGAAACTGGACAGAGGAAGACTGGAAAAACGAAGTTTTAGGTTTTCGGATCAAAAAGCAGAATATTTGTGAAAATGCAGACCAAATGAAAAGATGTTGGAGTATTTGACGCCATCTGTCAAGCATGGTGGAGGCAATGTGATGGTCTGGGGGTGCTTTTGTGGTGGAAAAGTGGGAGGTTTGTACAGGGTAAAAGGGGTATTGAAGAAGGGAGGCTATCACTCCATTTAGCAATGCCATGCCCCATGGATGGTGCTTGATTGGAGTCAATTTCCTCCTACAACAGAGCAATGACCCAAACCACATCTTCAAACAATGAGTTTAGGGAAGGAGTCAGCTACTATTTTGTCAATAAATGGATTAGCCAGCACAGTCATCAAGCCAATCCAAACCTTTGGTAGGTGCTTCAGGAAGCAAGGGGTGAAATTACCTCAACAAATTGACATCTAGAATGTCAAATGTCTGCAAGTCTGTATTTCCTGCAAATGGAGGATTCGTTGACGAAAGCAAAGTTTGAAGGACTTTTTTTCAATCATTATTTCAATTAAATATCATTATTTCTATACTTGTCAATGACAATATTTCCAATTCATTTTGCTATATTTCCTATTAAAACTCATTTCATCAATGTTTTCATAGACAATAAGGGCATTTTTTAAGTGATCCCAAACTTCTGAATGATAGTGCTGCATTATTGAACAGTTATTTGAACGGTTTGAATGGAAATTCTGCATTACTTGAAAATAGTGTAATGGTGCCAATATGAGTTTCATGAAGTATCTAAAATAACAAACCCCCCTCACTGAGTAAGATGTACTCTACTTACTACTGCTGAGTAGCATGTATCTGTAGGTCGCTTTGGATAACAGTTATGCTATTATCTACATGTGAAGTACATTTCATATTAGATTATAAAATGTTTAGATCATTAACCCTTCACCTCTAATTAGTACAGGGAAAATTTTAGCTGATTTCCTTGTAAGATTTGTACTGCATACAATATAATTTATTTTTAGCACAGAGGTCGATGTCAAAGGTCAAATTAAGTTCAAGTGCACTTCAGATTACTCTAGGTTAGTCTCGAAATATCATAAATCAGGATCAAGCTTTTTTTTGGACCAACTGTTGAAAAGTTACACAGACCAAGGGAAAGGTCAAATGGTAGGTGATTTACCTGGAAAAATGTGGGTGTCACTATTTCTGTACTGGACAATTTATAATTTATATTTATTGTGCATTTTACAAGATTGATGCCAGTTGATGAAGGGTAGTGGTAGAAAGTTTACATTATATTGTATTTTAGCAATAACAAACTCAAGGGACAGAAGGGAAGGTTTAGGACCAAATATTACTTTTTTTCCAGTTTTTACTTTGTGGCTTCATCATCTAAATCTATGTTTATCGAATGTAGTATGAATCAGTTAAGAAGGCTAGATTTGAATATCAATATACAACAATACAACAGACCATAAATCTGCCTTACAATGCACAACCCTGACCTAAAAACAAATGGAGCACCCACACCTAACACACACCCACATACTTTCTCACACACAGACTCCCAATTAAAACTAAAATCCTGAACATCTCCAAAACGAATTGAGCATGGACACACACACCGGACAAACACAGCATGTACGCACTAACAAAAATGTGGTTTGTGCAGTACCTTTCCTGTATCACCAGGTTGATCCTTGCCATCTTTACTCCTCGAGAATGACACAGTCCAGTCTCGTGCAGACAGGTTGGAGACAACACTTGGTCGCTTGGAGTCCACACCACTCTTATCTTCAGGCTTGTTGGAGGCCCGCCGAGCGAGAAACCCTTTCTTACCCTCTTTCGTCTCGCTTAGACCTTCGTTGGCCTCCATCTTCCCTTGGCTACTGCCCCATTGGTTCCAATCCAGGCTGCCAAATGAATGCCCAGATACAGACAAGGGCTGTGGTTCGGAGGAACCAGCAGACCCTGGAGTGAGTGGATGGCTAAGGCTACCCAGAGAGGACCCAGCCCCGCTGGGTGGCCCCAACCACCTCCCACCCCCTCTACCTACACCCCCTCCGCCTGCTGCCACCACCTGCTGCTGCATCTTCTCGTCCAGCCGCTGGAGAAAGGACAGCACCTGGGAGATTTCGGCCTTGACCTCGGACAGAGACTCCAGGCGCCGCTCGATCTGGCCCATCCTCAGCAGCAGCTTGCACACACTGGCCTTGAGGCCGCCGTCCTCGCTGCCGTCCAGCGAGTGGAAGAGTCTCTGGAGCTGGCCCAGACGACCACGCCGCGCCTCCGGCGTGTCTTGGCCTGCCGAGGGGCCCCCGTCTTGGGGGTGGAGGACCCCTGTGGAGCCGCACATGCTCATGTCATCCAGAAAGCGGAAGATGGCGCTGATGTCGTCCTCGCCCATCATGTCGGGGTCCTCCATCGAGGTCATGAAGGACAGGCGGTCGGCGTGCACCAGGCTCCGAAGGCGGCGCGGGTCTGGGATGGCGTCTGTCTGTGTGCCTGTGCTGCAAGCCCTTAAGGCCGCTCCTCCATGTCCAGGACCGGGACTCCCCTCCCATCCTTTTGGAGGGGACACCCCCCCGACTGCGGTGTTGTTGGTGGGGCTAGGAGTAGGTCTCCTCTGAAGTGAGCTTTCAGAGGCATTCAAGTTGACAACCCTGTCATCCAGACTCAGGCTCTTGTCAGCAGATCCTGGCCTTTGTGCCCTGGGGGGTTGGAGGTGGAGGGGAGACCACTCAGGAATAGTACTGCCTGGACCAAAATATGTGGAGTCTTGGAGATCGTCTAGACTCTCATGTTTGGCCCGGCGCTCTGGTGAAGGCCGAACAGCTGTAGGTGAAGGATATGGGTTGGAGAGAAGTTCAAAGCTGCGATTGGAAAAAAGGTCCTGCCTCCCTCTTCCTCCTGCTCCTCTTGGAGTCTGCGACTCAGTACTGATGGTCACCTGAGGAACAAGTTGCGACTGGTTGTGGAAATCCTTCTTGAAGATGTCTCTCTTCTCCATACAGGAATGCAGCTCAGATCCCGGCTGGGATCCTGGATCCCTGGGTGCAGAGTCTCCGCTCAGGGAATCCTTGGAAGACTCGCTGTCTGTCTCCAGAGGGAGATAGATGCTCTGCATGTCCCGGCCTGTGATGCTACCACTTCCGGCGAATAGCGGGGTGTTGTGTTGCCAGTCGAAGGACACGGCCCTGGCGCGCCCAGGAGGGGATGAGGAGACCAGAGAGAGGGGGTCAGGAGGGAGACTGGAGCGCTTGCGGAATGAGTAATTTGATTTGGGCCAAAGCAAGCTTTGGTCGATAGGGCCTGAGATGGTCTGAGAGTCTGAGAGTGTGCGTACCCTATCCCGTCTGGAGAATCTCGCCTCATCAGCGATGGGCAAAGAGCCCTGCAAAGAGGGCCCCGGGGATTGGTTAATGTTGGGGGCGTGCTGGGCTTTCATTGGCTGGGTAGGCTGGGCTTCGGGAGCCCCGCCCGTCATTTGAATGAGGTTAAATATGGTGACTATGTCAGCTGCCACACCTATCGGGGATGTCCCCAGTCCCTTCGGGGTAACCCTGTCTCTGAAGAGGGTGGCTGGAAAACAGGGGTCACGGCAGGCAGCGGAGAAAAGCAAGCTCCTGAGCTCCATAAGGTGTTGCAAGTCAAATCGAGTGCTGACCATTCGACACAGATCCTGGAAGGAGAGCCAGTGGCGCATAGCGGCCAGCTCCTCTAGAATCCCCAAGAGAACCAGGGGGTACTCCTGCTGCAGGCTGGCCATGGTCCAGTTTCACCTTCCAGTCACAAAACAACAATATGAAAAGGAAATGTAAGAATAATCAAAATGGTTGGAAATAGCTTTTGGGATGGTTATTATACAACAGCTAACCTATTTTCACTTAAATACCTCAGTGTTAAATAAGTAGTGGAATTACTTATAAAAGTATTTGCAAAAAAATTTTACTAAATAATGAAGCATATCAATTATATTTCTTTACTCATTCAAACCCGAGAAACATGTTGTGCCTGGATTTCTAAGTCATAAAATTAATTATTTCATGAGCCGACCTTGTTATAAACCTTAAAATAACTGACCAGATGAATCCGTGACGGGGAAACACTGAATGCTCTGTAGAGACCTTGCTCAGTGAGCAGCCAAATGAACTTGAATTGAACTAGATTGAAAATACAGTTGCCTACTTAAAATGCGATGAGTTTCCAAATGCATTCTTTTTCATACTAAATGGTATACCTTACCTTCAGGGGTTTTTGTAGTATTGTTTTTCTGAAACCATTTCAGACCCTTAACCCGATTTGCAGAACATAAAGCGTTCGCGGAGTCATAATAACTTCACAAATCGTCGTCTCTCGCTTGTTGAAAGGTCATCTATTTAAAAACAAATCATTTATCAACACTGGTTTAAATGAAAGGACACGCAGGCTGACTTGACTTACCTGTTATCTCTAGCCAGAGACTCGTTGGATGCCAAAAGCAGCTCTTGCGCCCGTAAAAATAACTACATTGACTTCAAGAAATGCAAGACCTCAGATCGTCTGCTAGTCTGCAGATTCATACATTAACGATATTCCTTGGAAAAAATGATTCATTCCACCGCAGAGTTTATTCTCTTGTTGGCTCGGCTTTGTTAAAACGGGCAGCCACCGATCAGGCTGAGAGGAGACAATTAGAAACCAGGTCATCCTCGCACCAGTCCTTCCAATCCCCAAGGGAACCTCAAAAAAGCCGCCATTCAACTAAACATTGTCCAAATGGAATACCTTAATAACACCTGAAATGTAAATGCCAACTGCTACGTAGATTAATGATAAACATTCTAGTCTTTAATAAAGTCCTAGCAGTTAGATAAAACATTTGTGATGGTGAGTATGATTCTTTCCATGTTAGATGACAAAAGTGTTTGTATGAAAGAGAAAACAGATTAAAAATTTATGCTTTTATAATTGAGGCTTCTTAGATCGACACAGTGCCGGCACTAGCACTTTCGGGTCCCTAGAAGATATTTGGATGGGGGTTCCCGAACTCATTGCTGAACCTTTTAGTAAGCCTCCTCCAGAAGGTCGACAATAATTTGCAATTAATCATGCAGTGCGTAGGAGGGAATACATTGCTATTTAATCTCACCATTAATTGATCAATATCACAAGAGATATTACATCAAATGTAATATTTCTACCCATTTTGTGATGCGATGGAAAGTTTGTCGATTTAAAGCTAACTGCCATTATACGTTTCGCCATGTCTTAGAATTTCCATTATTGTTCTACATGGTTTCACGTTCTTTGGTTATTTAATATGTTGTCACAATACTTAGACAACGTTTTGGTCATCATGCGCCATTGAGTACAAACATGTCTAAACATGTTATGAACAGCGCCAATACACTCTACAATGTTGATACCTCAGAATCTCTTTCTGGATAATGTTTTAGTTACAATTTCAACAGAAAAACATTTTCAATTAAAACAGTACAAGAATGGATATATTAGTCTAAATATAGGAATAATTGCAACTTTCAGATGGTTGTTATAAATACACAATACTTATAAAGACACTGTTGCAAATAAAAATAACAATACAAACATGGATAGAACTTCTTATAAATCCTTATTTGCATGCTTCAGGGAAAAACTTTGACATCGACCTTTGTGCAGAAATATTATCCAAGTGACCAGACCAGTTTCTTCATCGTATGCCCAGTCAGTATTTGCCTGTGACTATTACAAATTAGGATCTCCAAAAATGGTTAGACATGGCTAGTTCAGTGACTGTCAGTGACTGACATTACAAGGAACAAATATGTGCCCATCCCCCAAAAACGAATAAATATATATATATATATATTTGGTGGCTGGCCCTGGCTTAACTTTAAGCCATATGGCCAGGACCTGTTAGAAGCAGGCACGTGCGCCCACACACATCCAGTTCTGTGGTTTGGTCCTTGTGGAACTGTCACCATTAGCGAACATTAGCCTCCATAAAGGCCCATAAAATTCCATTAGAGTGAGAGGAGAGGAAAGCTTTCGTTTCTTGAGTAGTTGCACTCTCACTGGAATCAAACCCGACATATTGGCCGGCTTCACCTGCCAGCCATATAGGAATTCATATATCAAATGGCTGTAGGATGGAACCCACTTCGATCCCTCGGCTGGTATTAGTAAATGTGTGTTTTACCCTTAGTAATATCAGTGTTGTAAAAAATTATCCAATATATTCACCAAAAAATCCAGGTAATGTATGGCAACTGTTTATACCCATTGGAAATAAAGTAGAAGGGAACATGTATGTAAAAATCCTCCCTTAATTCCTTTCTAAATTGTTTTGCAGTCATGGTTTGGGCACCTCTTTTAGGGCCTGGATGAAACGCTTTGATTGAAGGAACCATGAATTCAGTAGAATTCCAAAGGAGAATTTCAGGCCATCTGTGAAGCCAAACTGTCATGCAGAAAGATTTATTATAGCTCAAAACTTTTTTAACATTTTGGCATGTCCTAGTCAAATTCTACATTTAAATCAAATGTTGTGAGATGTTGTGGGAGGACTCTAAAGCAGCTCAAACATTTGGTTAATGTGGTCCTGTATGGAAGAAATGGCCATAATACATTCATGTTAACAGACTGGTCAACACCTACAGGAAGTGTTTGGTTGTAGTCATTACAGTCAAAAGGGCCATAACCAGTTATTGAGTGTTAAGGGGCAATATGCATTGGGTGTAGCACCAACTTTGTTCAATAAATGAAATATACAGTGCCTTGCAAAAGTATTTACCCCCCTTGGCTTTTTACATATTTTTTTTGCATTACAGCCTTTAGTTCAATGTTTTTTTTATCTGAATTATATGTAATGGATCAGAACACAATAGTTTAAGTTGGAGAAGTGAAATGAGAAAAATATATACATGAAAATATTTCTTAGAAATAAAAAACAGAAAATTGGCATTTGCATACGTATTCACCCCCTTTGTTATGAAGCCCATAAAAAGCTCTGGTGCAACCAATTACCTTCAGAAGTCACATCATTAATGAAATGCTGTCGACCTGTGTGCAATCTAAGTGTCACATGATCTATCAGTACATATACATACCTTTTTTGAAAGGACACAGAGGCTGCAACACCTAAGCAAGAGGCACCACTAACCAAACACTGCCAATGAAGACCAAGGAACTCTCCAAACAAGTAAGGGACAATTTTGTTGAGAAGTACGAGTCAGGGTTAGATTATAAAAAAATATCAAAATCTTTGATGATCCCCAGGAGCACCATCAAATCTATCATAACCAAATGGAAAGAACATGGCACCACAGCAAACCTCCCAAGAGACAGCCACCCACCAAACCTCACAGACCAGGCACGGAGGGCATTAATCAGAGAGGCAGCACAGAGACCGAAGTTTACCTTGGAGGAGCTGCTGAGTTCCACAGTAGAGACCGGAGTATCTGTACGTAGGATGACAATAAGTCATACGCTCCATAGAGTTGAGCTTTATGGCAGAGTGGCCAGAAGAAAGCTATTACTTTCAGCAAAAAACTAAATGGCACATTTGAGTTTGCAAAAAGGCATGTGGGAGACTCCCAAAATGTATGGAGGAAGGTGCTCTGGTCTGATGAAATTAAAATTGAACTTTTCATCCATCAAAGAAAACGCTATGTCTGGCGCAAACCCAACACATCACATCACCCAAAGAACACCATCCCCACAATGAAACATGGTGGTGGCAGCATCTTGCTGTGGGGATGTTTTTCAGCAGCCGGGACTGGGAAACTGGTCAGAGTTGATGGAAAGATGGATTGTGCTAAATACAGGGATATTCCTAAGCAAAAACCGTATCACTCTGTGTGTGATTTGAGGCTAGGAAAGAGGTTCATCTTCCAGCAGGACAATGACTCCAAACACACTGCTAAAGCAACACTTGAGTGGTTTAAGGGGAAACGTGTAAATGTGTTGGAGTGGCCTAGTCAAAGCCCAGACCTCAATCCAATAGAAAATATGTGGTCAGACTTAAAGATTGCTGTTCACAAGCACAAACCATCCAACTTGAAGGTGCTGGAGCAGTTTTGCAAGGAGGAATGGGCAAAAATCCCAGTGGTAAGATGTGGCAAGCTCATAGAGACTTATCCAAAGCAACTTGGAGCTGTGATTGCTGCAAAAGGTGGCTCTACCAAGTATTGACTTTAAGGTGGTGAATAGTCATGCACATTGACTTTTTCTGTTATTTAGTCCTATTTGTTGTTTGCTTCACAATAAAAAAACACATTCAAAGTGGGGCATGTCCTGTAAATTTAATGATGCAAATCCTCAAACAATCCATGTTAATTCCAGGTTGTGAGGCAACAAAACATGAAAAATGCCAAGGGAGGTGAATACTTTTGCAAGGCACTGTATATTAAAAATAGGAGGGTAAATGCTTTTCTTGTCACTGTAGAATATTTATTATTTAACCAGAGGTCAAAGTTTTAAAGCTTAATAGAAAGTTCAGTAATTTACATTTTGGAATTAGAATCATTAAAACCATATTAGAAATGAACATAAAAAGGTTATAATACATGTTTACATGAATATTCTGCACCACAACAAACCGCTCATCACAGAGTGACACTTTAAGCAGGTCAAAATGAGTTATCTTTGTCCACAGTCCTCCCAAAGTGTGTATGTGAAAACGCCATGCTATGAAAACAAAAGCGCAGGATTGGTGAGCAGAGTTTCACGCTCCCGCCTCTCTCGCCTCTTCCACAGTGTTGGATTCAAGGTCGGATTGTCCTCCTCCCCTGGAATCGTGTGAGAAAGAAATATTCACAAAGACTCAGTTGAGGAGAACCACGGTGTTCAGAATAAAAAACGAAAGAAACAATGTGAGACTATATATTTTCAAAAGTAGAATTCACCAAGTGTCAATCTGTCTGCGGAGGCACTATTACCTATAGTGCCATATATTCACTGTGGTCCAAAGCAATAAACGATTTAGGAGGGAGACGTTGCTCTGAAATGGACTGAATTGGTATGCATACTACCTATGACGTCATCCTCAGTGTTTAGCTCTTTGCGGGATGATGGGATCCGTGCTAAGGAGGACAGTTTAGCTGTGAAGGCCTCTTCTGCCTCCTGATGGAGCCAACAGAAAAATGCAGTATGCAACTGTTGCCTTGTTTACCATTAGCAAAAAATGTATAAACTCTTCGACATAAAATGTCGGGCACCTCTTATGAGCATTCTCTGGTTCTGCATCAAGCATATGTCAATTATGAACCATAATATTGTTCGTACCTGTAGCTGTCTTTTGAATATCTCCATGGTTTGTTCTTGGTCCAGCTTCCTTCTCCTCAGAGTTTCACAAGCAACTTCCTGTTCCAGGTCATACTGTTCCAATATCCTCTTCTTCTGCAGTTCAACCCTGTTAGAGTGATAGTTAGCACAGACTACCATTACACTGTGAGAACTGTCCTTTGTCTTTATAGTATTCAGCAACAGTGCATGTTCTTTAAACCACGGTCTGCTATGTTAGTTGTCTTGTTTACCATATTCATAGAAAATGTACATTGCTCATACAGATCTTCCACCAGACTAGTATAGTCACTCATATATGTAATCATATATTAACTGGTTAAAAGAAAATTACTTATTATGCTGTATTATACTATATTACCGGGTGGATAGAGAAACAGTAAAAAATATATTGGTGAGTTACGCTCTTTAGCGTCTTCAGGAGGAAAAGCGGAAACAATGTATTTATGAATCTAGATAGGCTTGTGAACTAGATAGCTTAGATAACAACTAACTTGGCAATGTAGCTACGTTTTTACAATGTGTTTCGTAATTCCCATTTTTATAAACCAACCTGCCTGTGGTAGAACTAACAGTGCAAACACCTTTTTTATACACTTCCTAGGTTAATGATGCAGATCAGTGATGTTTGCTTGTCTAGCACCGATAGTAAGTTACCCAGAATCATCAAATTCTAGTTTTGGCCTACAAAATCAAATGTCCCATGGTGTTCGGATGTATAATTCACATTTTGAGATGGAATTCAGCCAACAGCTAGTTTCTTAGGTCCATAATAGCCCATGTATTCCATAAAAAGCAATGCCTGTACTTATCCCAATTATTTGGACAGGCAACTACACAACAACCGGACCAAAATAAAGAAAATAAAATTTGTGAAGAGACCAAATCTTGAATGGAAAAAGCTTATTAAATGGATATTAAAATATCACATGGTTCACATAAAAAATGTTATGATTTAATATAAATATAGGGTTTCCACAAAAAAAAAAAAAATGTTTTAAGTGGTTGGGTCCAGTTTCATATTTGTAGAGAAAATGTACCTCTGATGAAACTCGGTGGACATGGGCTTTCTTCCCCAGTTGGCTAACTCCTTTAGTAGATCCTTGTGCATCTGAGAGCTGCTCTCACGTCGCTTACCCTCATCTGTGATGGACAGTGACAGTTGTATTAATTTGGAAACAAATTCATTAATCAAAGCTGCATGCACAACAGTAACGTTACACAAACTCTGCATCTCGTTAACATTAACAGACAAACTAAAAATAGACTTAAATGGTGAAGAATCCAGATCTGACCCCTGGCCCCGTTAGAAGACTGCTGCTGCTGAAAAGTCCTTGTGATGTCCTGGATCTGAGCGTAGTAGCTGGTGACTAAGGAGCTGAGGGAATCCCTGGTCACATATACACTTTCTGAGGCCACTTCTGTTAGCTGGCTCTGGACCAAACAAAGCAATAGCAATCATTTAAAACCCATCAATACATCAATCGATTGTGGCATGCCACATCATTGACAATGCAGTCAGGCATCAGACACTGGATTGCTGTTATGTTAATAGCCTATTCAGACATTGTGGGAACCGCAATGTAATCAGCTTTGAATGCACCAAAGGCTTGAATACCTTCCAGCTATGGTCCGGTTGGGGCACAGATGGCGTGGCCAGGTCCATATGCTGCCGGAGGCTCTGGCTGAGGGCGTGCCCCACCAGCAGCTGGGCGTTGGCCTGAAGAAGCTCGGAGGCCGTCTCCAGCTCCGACAGGAATTCCTGCTGGAAGCTGTGGCCAATCAGCTGTGTTTCTGGGCCAAGGTGCCTCTCTGCAACACTGGCGCTGGAGTCCTGAGGGGAGACGGAGAGGCAGAGATGGGTGCCTGTCAGGCCACATGGACACACGGAAACAGGTAGGCTAGCTGTGATTTTGATAGGGTGAAACAGCAAAAGATTTGTTCATTTGATCGTTCAGATGTAGTGACAACTGGTCTTCCCAAAATATGATTGCGAAACAAGTTTGCCAAGAAAAATACACAAAAACAGACAAAAAGTAGTTTGCTAGAGGGAAAACCAGTTTCCACATTGATTGTATTCTGTTATTTAGAAAGCACTAACACACCTGATTTCACCAATCATTTCACCATAATTGTGGTAATTAATATACCAGCTGAATCAAACATGTTAGCACAGGGATGGAACAGAGATTTGTATGCCCTGGTTACCTATATATTGATGAACTGGAAAAAACCTGAACAAGCATAATCATGTGCTTGTGCTTTTGCTGGTTGTACGGTTGTGAGAGATTTAAGACAAGAAACTGATGTTATTTGTTAGTCAGTGTGTTAGCTCACCTGATGTTGGTCTTTAGGCCTTGTTGAGCTGACTGTGCCTTGGCTGTGATTGTGATCGTCTAGAGCCAACAGGGCCTTGGAGTGGGCCCCCTGAGACATCACCTTGAGCTTCGACAGCCTCATCTCCTTCAGCACTCTTAGACAGAAGTGTCTGGCCACAAAGTGTCTCTTAATTGCTGCCAGCAGTAGGTGCTGTTTCTTCTCGATCAGCATCCCCACGTGGCTGGACAAAAACGTCACAATATGTCTTGAAATGTCTAATTAATGATTTTTTTTAAACATATCAATTTCAAGCATTTTCAGTTATAGGTGAATATTCCTAAATATTCTGTTGTCTGGCATATCAGGCAATGGCCTGTCTATTTGCTGCATGCATTTCTACCTCCCAGCCATCAGAGGTCCCCCTGTGTCACCTATTTAGCATGTAGCTCTGTCTGACCACCATGCCTCTGAGGATCTTCAGCTGCTGATCACCCAGGTGTCGGAGGCAGGACAGAATTAGGGCCATTTCTTCACTCCATACCTGGAATGGGTGAATCAAACAGAAATACAGCAAAACCTTTTCAAAACTGAAAGGAAAACCGGTGGCTGTAACAGGACCAGGTGTCGTAGCACCACCTGACCGTTTCAAACAGTTTTCTATCACGTGACGCCTAAAACACATGACCACGAAGTGAATCCTGGAGCCTGTCCAGAAGATTGCAACAAAGGTCCACATAGACAAGCATCGAGTAGAACAGATACAAAGTCACGTATAAGAAGTAATTGAGCCCGCTCTACTCATTACGTCTGTGTCCAACATCGTGCCGACCTGTCCATCCTGCTTCAGTTGGGCTCGAAGGCCCTCCAGTTGCCGTTTGGTTTGGCCCTCCTCCTGCTGCTGGAGTGAGACCAGCTCCCCTTCCAGATCCAGCCACAGCCTCTTGCACCGGTCAGCGGACAACTGGGAATGGCCAGAGACAGCAGGCAGGAAGATGTCTTTGCTCAGAACCCCAAGCCTCTTGGACCAGGTTGCATAATGCCTCTGAAGGTCAACCACAGGCAATGTTCCATTAGTAATCAGTTGGATTGGCAGTGCCACTTAATCTAAGTGAACACCACTGTCACAACCTACCCTCCAGAGGTCACACACCATCTCTGTCACCTTCCCATCCTGCTGCAGCTCCAAGTCAATGTTCTGCTTCCTCTGTCTCGAAAGCAGCTCTTGATACACCTGGAGAGGCATTTTTCTAGAAACATCAACAATGTAACGGGACTGGAAAACCATCACGCCTTTCAACCGATCGCACACATCTGCAGGAGCCGTTGCAACGAAGTGAGCGAACAGCCCCAGCGGAGAAGCAGTTTAGCACAACCGCTAGCGGACGTACAACAACGTGTGAATGAGCCCACTAAAGGGCAATACTGACCTTAACAAATTCCTGCGGGTCACTGTGTGCCTGTGCAGAATCCAGGGCACAGCTTCTCTCCTTCCTGTGAGCACTCAGGAGCTTCTTCTTCTTGGAGTCGATCTTCTTGCACCTTTCATGCACAAGGTCCTTGGACTTCATCCTGCACTCTACATCAGAAGAGTTGTTGTCATCCACATATGTGACTGCACCATGACTAAATTAAGTTGCTGATTGCACACAGAATTTCGGCAGAAGTCACCATTGACTCACACTTCGGAGTATCACTCCACACTTAACATTTACTGCATATTCAAGTAGAAAGTGTAAATATATGGTCACCAACAGAACTAAACCTCAAATCTGTACGGACATTTAGTCGTATTTTAACAACACTACTGGGGTGATCTTCAAAGGTAATTGTTGGTGCACTCAAATTACTAATCAGTAACTGATTTCATTTGTTTCTTTAACCCTTTTTTAGTAAGGAAGAAGCATCTTTCAATATGCTATTTTGACAAACCAGTTCATTTATGATTAGGAACTAGGCCACATACTATAATACTGAGAGACTGACACAATATTCCTCAGGAGGAAGGTTCAGCAGGTTAGTAGAGAAGTACAAAATCTCCCAGGGGGCATAGCTGGTGGAAAAGACATCACTATGACGACTTGACACGTTATGCCTTCTAGGAACTGTTTTCCAAATTCCAATACCTGTTTTAACCTTCTATGACATTCACAGAGGTCAGCACACTCCAGAGCTTTGTTTCACTGGTTGGCTATCTGGAGTTGATGGCCCGTGTGAACAATTAAGTGTGTCAGAAATCCTGCTTAGCAGTGCTCTTATATATTAACCAAGCATGTTTGTGTGCTTGCGTGCATGTTTGTACAAGCTGGTGTATGCATGGTTGCATTCTTCCTTGAGTCACCTTCACTGCAGTTCTGGAGACCCTCGGTCAGAGCGGCCTGTAGCTCGATCAAGGTCGTCTCCATGGTAGCAAATGTCAGATGTCCATCACTGGTCAGCTGCTCGAGGCTTTGGGCCACCAGGGAGTGCCTGAGGGACGCTTCCCGCTTCAGCAGGGCCGGCTTGGCCTGCAGCACACCGGTCAGCTCCTCCCACCACAGCAGTTTCTCCTGGACCCTCTGGGAGAGGAGACATTGGGATGAGGGATGGTAATTATACCGGACAGGCAAATGGAAAAACAAATACACCTACACTACTTAGTTCCAAACTTATCCTAATGACTTATTTCTGTTTGAAAAGGCATTCTCACTGTATCACACCTTCATGTCTGCGGCCTGGGTCTCTGTCAGGTGGTTTTCCACCAATAGGAGACAGTAAATGGCAGTGCGGATGATCTCCTGGGCCTCATCCCCGGGTAGTACACTGGACCTGCCCAGGAGACTCTGGCAGAAGGTCTCGACCAGCTTGCTAAAACCCTTTGTCTGAGGAGAGAGACACACATCCAACATTTCCCCACAAACTTTCAGATTCTGTAAGTGTCAAAAGTCAAAGGTCAGGATTCATTAAATATATATTTTTTTTCTCTAAATGGCAAATGAATTGCCGTGAAATTATGTGTGTAATTTTGGCAGAGAAGATAATATAGTTCAAATTCGACAGTAAGATTCATTAATTACATACTATGTGTATTGTGCTTTGATCTAGTCTAGTGTACCATTTGAAGGCCATGCTCCAATAGGTCTTTCTGAGTTCTTTCAATCTCCTCCAGAGTACAATCTCCTCCTGGATCGTTATTTCTCTCATAGGCAAACAGACTTGCTGACAGTTCTCTTTTCAAAGAATCCAGATCCTAAAAAGAGATAAGAATTTGACTCTTTGTTGATTATGTTAGAATTCAAAATAGAAAATTTTCGAGAAAAATCATGTTATGCTTGCACATACAGTGCTAGGATTTGGATGAAGATCGTACCGTTTCTTGTAGAAGAAGAATATTGTTGTAAAAAGCTGATTCGTTTTTATCCTTGGGAAAACAATTGCCAAGTATAATTCGGAGGATTTGAAGAAAGAGCTACAACGGAACGTAAGGGAGAGATCAATTCTTGAAAATTGCACTCACAGTTTCCAAAAAGGTTTGCTACTGAAGACAAAAGGCAAGCTCTGTGACTCACCACACATTTCTCCTCCTGGGCCTGTGAACAGTGTTGCTGAACATCCTGCAGGGCCAGACAATACAAACTGATCCTGCCTTCAAAACTAGGAGGATCACAAGGCTATGTTAGTTTGTATTCACAGTAAAACAGAAATGAAACAGCAAGAATGCACATTAATAAACTGAACTCTTTGGTCCCCGTCAGCTCACCCAGCCAGATATATTGTGTTGGGGTAGTTGGCTACCCGGGTGAAGCTTTCATTCTGCAAGCTTTTGGGGACCAGTGAGGACGAGATGAATTGACTACTGTCGTCATTGTCCTGGTCCTGGCTCAGCGACTCCCTGCTGGAGCCTGACAGTGACTCTCCATTAGTGAGGACAGGTAGCTTAGAGTGCTCGTGCAGGGATGGATTGGAGGCACCATCTGCTAAGGGCTGATTTAGAGGCAGCTCATTCAGAGGCAGTTACACCCAAAGTCAAGTTTCCCAGAATTATTTTTATGTTTTAAAATATTTTCTTCCAAGGGATTGTTCAGCCATAGACTGTTTTGAAAAGTAAGCAGACATACGTTCTACAATTGTATATGTGCAACAAAAAAACTTCAACCAGGTCCCATGCTCTCAAAGTAAAGACAAAATAAAAATGATTATAGATTGAAAAGCATCTTTTGTATGAAGGCCATGTAATTATATAGATAAGTACATCATCTTACTCTGTATTTCTGGTTGATGGGGTACACAACTTTTGCCCGTGATGCAAAAGCAGCCACGTCGCTATTCATTGGAGGTTGCTTCTTATCCTGGCAAATGAATAAACACAGGGAACCATTTCAGCAAGATAGATCAATTTAAATTAAAGTCAATATAAGCTTTTCTTTAAAAACTAAAAAATTAAGAATGTATACTACATATGTCTTGCTATACATATTTATATAATTAAAGCACACTTATTTTCTATAACATATATGGAATATTCACTTTTTCATTGGCTGTGGCACTTTGGACACCCTTTTTGCTGTTGCTGACACAGTCACTTTGGACACCCTTTTTGCTGTTGCTGACACAGTCACTTTGGACAACCTTCTTGCTGTTGCTGACACAGTCACTTGGGGGGGTTTCTCGCTCCAGCTCGTCCACCTCATATAGTCTTCTGGCGTCATAGCCCTGAGAAAAGTAAAGACAGGGTTTTTAAACTGTCAGCTCATAGGGTGTGTATTCAATCTGATTATAATATATTGGGTGAGAGTGATAGCCAAATGTTCTTTTACATACCCCTACACAAATTGATTATTAGCGTTATTATTGCCAGAGCAGGCATGCAGTATTTTGGAAGGTCAACTAGCGTGGTAAAGATAGTTCGACGTTCGATATTTGACAGATATCCAGATATTCAAAGCTCTATAGCCCACAAACAATTGCAGGTACAGGCCCCGGGTTAGTCTCGTTGTGAAAGAAAGAAGTTGGACAACAGTGCACAGGCCTCGTTTTCTCGCTTCCGACCGTCGTTTTCAAATTGCCGGAGCATACCAAAGCACGTCGCATCAACAAAGCGCATCATGAACATTTTCTAATCTCAACAGTGCTTTGACTACATCACCTATAAACCTCAATCTCAACAGTGCTTTGTCTACATCACCTATAAACCTCAATCTCAACAGTGCTTTGACTACATCACCTATAAACCTCAAACCAATGTTATACTTTTCAGAAAGAAATGGAAACGGGCTGATCTTTTTAGATTGTTGTACTTTTTATGGATAATATAGACGAGGATATATTTCCTATGATCACCTCATAACATAATGTATTTTTTAGAATTTCAATAGCTCCTTGATCACATGACCTAGATGCTTCAAATCACTCTCATAATCTTCAGAAGGAAGGCTCACACATTACACAGCCTTTGGTTTCCCAGTTAAGCACCTACACAATTTTAGGGAAGCATTTGAAAATTCTAAAACTTTCTCAACATGATACTAAGACAGATCATTTTGATGCTACATTATTCTCTATATAGGGCAGCATGCTGCACACTCTTTAGTTTCCCCAAAATATGATTCCGATTTTTTAAAATTAACATTTACGACAAAATTGCTTGTAAATTCAATAGCTCCCAGATTGTGAGCGATTCAGTTTGAATTTCTGAATATCTGTCAAATATCGAACGTAAAACTACCTTTACCACGGTATCTCACCTACCGTGTTATAAAACACATTGTTAAAAAAACATAGCTAAAACTTACTTTTCGAGACAGTAGCATAGGCTTAAGGCAAAACACATACAGGAGGGCTGCAGCTATGATTCCAGAAAACCCCCCGGATACAGTGGATACGGTTAACAATCCAGTAAATATGTGCAGAGACTCCGCGAAGTGAACCAAAACATCATTAGAGCATTCCGTTATCGTTTCCTGCTCGTTCATTTTGGATAATTCCCGGGTGCAAATGATGATAATACAAGAAAAAGCACATTAAGGAAAAAATAACATATTTTACTCCTGAAATAAAAATAAGTACAGCAACTCAAACCGATGATGTCTATAGACGTAAGGCATCGTTCTTCAGAAAACAAACCCTACGTTAGTTCTAAAAAAGATTTGTGAGAAGGTAATAACTTATATATATAATAGCTCAGTACCTAACCAAAACAACGACGTTAAAATGTAACTTTTCTGTAGCAGTCGGTGCTGATCCGAAGTAACCAATCATTAAACGGATTTTAGGACACGAAAGACACGATTTCCCAAAAACGCAAGTTTAGGGGTGGAGCTTGTCCTTTACTTCGTAGTTTTGGGAAAGTCTTTCAGGAAGTTATGACGACCCATTTCCATGATCATTGTTTTTACAGCGGACAACCAATTCCTATAAAATGTTTAGTGTCTTGCATGCTACCAAACTGTAAAACACATTCCGTGTTATGAGCAAAAAGTTATACCTACAATGCTTCCATTGTATGTGCGAATGTCGGACACAATAGCGAAAGGATGCAAGATGTAACGGGATTTCAGAAGTAGTGAACGTTTTTATAGGACACCAACGAATGATTCAGGTACATATCCTCGGGGAAGGGCTTATCACGGTATGTTGTGTTTTTCTTTGTTTTCAGTTAGAATATAGGCCTTTATTTCGGATACAACAGCGATCTTTTTATTTGTATGGATTCCACAATGTAAGCCATCGTGAAGATACATGTCAATCCGCTATCCTCGGGGACATCAACAACATATATCCCGCGTTATGTAACGCCCTACCGCAATGGGGAACTTCACAGAACCAACATGTAAATGGTCTAGCGAGGGTGAGTACAATTCCATTATAACTGTGCCTGTCCCATGGTCCAGTAATTATTTCACCAGTATCGCTGCTTGCCTTGCTGGTGGTGACCTGTTATTTGTTGTTTTCTTATTTTATTTTTGCCACTTAACAGTACTCGCGTAGACCAATTCGACAGAACCCTGGTGGAATATCAGCAGAGCCAACTGTGAAGATGAATGGTTCGTTTTTATGCTCCACCAAACATTTTAATGACAGACCTTCTCAATGTACGCTGTGACAGCTGCCTAATGACACCGGTTAAACCATTCCATCTGATCCAACTGATCTATTGGAGCTAGGATTCCTACGGGTTCTGTACACTATTCCGCATTAACTAAAGTCACCCCGCAGGACAACAGGGGCCATGTGGACCCTCCACTTTCTGTGCTGAGCGGGGTCCTCTTCGTTCCGGGGCCCTGGCAGCAGGCCCTTGGGGACAGCCCGTCTATGCCTCTGTGAGCAACCTGGTTAACATGGTGCAGCGCGGGGCCCGGCGCCGACGGAGTAGCCTCACCAGACACATCACTGGGCACGTTCTGCCTCAGGTACGCGGACATGCAAACGCTCAGCCCTGGGGGTTGTGGTCGGGTCTTAATGGAAAACACCAACACACGTTCCTGCACTTGCTCTTTTGAAGCAGGATTTTTGTAAATCCTGTTGCGTTCACTTTTGTGATTTTCTCTTTCAGATTGAGAGTGCTGCACAACCGGCCGCGTTTGGACTTAAATTTAACAAATGTGCCCAGGCAAGTGCTGCTGTCTCTGTAGAGCATGGGCTTGCACTGGTTATTGCTTTTTGTCGTTTTAGTACAATGTATAACAGAACGACAAATAGCAATAACCTATGCATACATGTGCCCATGAGGCATACCATCAGAATGAGGAACGCTTCCTAACGCTCATGTCACATGATCAAGCAACATATGAATAAAGTCTTCATCAACCATGTATATTCGTAACCAACTGTCATTGTAAACCATGTGTCCCCCTAAACCATGTGCTCCGTATCAACAATCTGGCACACAGATCGGGGAAGGCAGGGAGTTCCCTCATCTGACGTTCTTTCTGCTCATCCACAACATCGGGCCTCCTGGGGGCACCAACCTGTCCCAGCTGGCCATCAGGGACTCTGTGTCTGGGATAGCACCCCTGCAGAGTGGGGGTACAGTGGTGGAGAAAGGCTTCCAGACCTTTACCATCGATTCGCTGCCAGGTAGATACGACATGAGTATGAGAAACTACGAAAGTGTATGCGCTCACTACTAAGTAAGTCTGGAGTAGAGTTTCTGCTAAATGACTTGAATGCTAAACGTTACGTTGAAGAGGAATTAGGAATAAGGATATATCTAATTTCTAAATCATAGGGCTATTGGTGGACTCTAGACTTGCCACTCCTTCACTCGGTGAGAGAACTGTCGCGCTAGCGAGAGCGTGGCCTTAGTAGGACTTTGTGATGTAGCTATTATCTACATTAAACACAAATGTTCTGTCAGCGGGCGAACAGTCGATGGAAGTGCACACCAAATACATTTTATTTGATGAATGCCGACCGCAGTTCTATACTTGACCGTTTCTAACAGCTAAAGATGGCTCATTGGCTTATGCATTAAGGGATTTATGAACAAATCTTGATACATGTTGTTACTGCCCTATAAATGTCCTGCTGAACAGATACACAAGCTCTCACCTTAACCCCACAACCATTTTTAGGAAGATTTTGATGTGTGTTTTCACATTGTTCTGGTTGGGTTCTTACAGCTGGGTCTCAGTACACTGTCACTTATACTGCCCTAATCAAGGGTCACAAGAGCGTGGTTCTGGACCTGCCAGCCTTCCTAACTTTCTCCAACGCTTCGCTGGTATTGTACTTGCAATGATTTTTTTTACTCACCAACAACAACCCTTTAAATTATGGTACGTTACTGTATTCCAGGGTAACTTTAACTGCTCATGCTCCACAGAATGACGTCAGTATGTTTGGTCCGGTGGTGGCTAATTTGACCCTGAGGGTGAACTCCACAGACAAGGTAAATTTGGATGGACTTATTGGTACGATATCCTGCTTCACCTTCCAGACCTTTCATCAATGTGATCAGAACACAGTATTGAGCATGCTCCTCAAAGTGATTTGTTGTCTGTTGATAACGACAAGCTACACTTGACTCTTTCAGATTTACCCTAATCACGGTGTCCACTTCGCTGGGTTTGTCGGTGGTTTCGTTCTGTCCTTGTTGTTGCTGTCCCTGGGATTTCTTGTCATGAACCTGATATGTGCTCGGAAAACTTCTCTGCAGCAAAGGGTAGGTTGTTACGACTCTTTCCGCATCTTTTTGTGCTGTCTTGCCTATTCAATTTCTATATGACCATGACAGGTTCACAAGACAGCTGTAAAAACCGGAACAAAACAATGGAAGTGTAGAAATGTTGTCATTTGTTTTAATGCTTTGCCAAAATTCCCTTTACCATGTATGTTTCTTTGATTGATTTTTTTTATTCCATTTGAAAACATTCACAATAGGTGTAGTACATTTTTCTTATATTTTTGGTTTTCCTTTAGAAAAAACGGGGCGATTCAGACCCTGAATATGCAGTGTGCAACATGAGTGAGACGGTCAAAGAAGAGGCGGCGTTTGAAGACAAGATGGTGGACATCATGGTGCTTGAAGAACCCCAGAACATGTATCAAGCTCTGGAGAAGTATGTCAACACCTACAGATAAAATCACAATGATAAAATATTCGTAAAAGCCATGTTACATAATTTAGTTTTTAGGTAATATTTAAAATAACGCATTGATGTAGGATATCTGTCATTCTGTGGTAGGCTTGCATTAATTCACTCTCTAAAAGTCCCTCTTGAATTGTGAACTATTGGGACAAAATTGATTTCACATGGGCTATTTCATTTTAAAATGTTTTAACATTTATCAAATATGACTATATTAGTTAGCATAATTTGGATAATTAGCTAACCCTAAAACAAAATATCCCTTCAACTGTTCAAGCTAGAAAAACCGATCCAACAATGTTTTTACATGGTTTGGCCTTTTTCAACATTATCAAGCTGAAAGCATCCCCCAATTACTTCTTTACATGTATTTTTTAGGTATTAGCTTGTTGTACATTGAACTTTATTGGGTTTCCATTTTATATTCCTAGTTTACTATAAGCTATGCTATTCTTGATTACTAAAAGTCGCCAGATACTGCAGTGGGTTAATAGATTGCCCACATTCTTGTCAACCTATAGCCAGAAATGCAGGAGATTTCATATAATAAAATCTATTTTCCTGTCTTTACAGGAGAATAAGAAGTAAATATGAACCTCACTAATAGTCCTGCCAACAGGCTTTTTATATGCATGTTTAATAAATGTTTTTATTTCTAAAGACAGGAATGCTTGTATGCTTTCTTTTATTATTCAAACATTTTCTGAAATACTCCAATTGATCTAGTGAGACTGTCAAAAACATTCTAGTTAAAGTTACCCAAACATTAAAAGGAACGGATTAACACCAAATAACCAATTAAAAACTCCATGTGACAATCTGTTGGCCAGTGAGTATGATACTTTTCAGCAGTTCAATTCCATGTGTTCTGGGATGCTTTTTAATGTTCAAGTATAAATCAGGCCTCACCCTGTTCAGGGTATGTAACATGCATCTAACCCCTTTGCAGCTTGGAAATGTCCAGCCTGCTCCAGGCCACCTCCAGCCTGGAGTCTAGTCGGGTCCAGATGTACAAGGATGTAATTGCAGCCCTGCTGGCCTCACTGCGTTCCCAGAACCACATGTCCCAGCAAGCCGAGCAGCGCCTCCTGAGTGTACTCCATGGCCAGCTGATGGGCATGGAGGGCAAGCTGAAGGAGGAGCACGTGGCACGCATGGCCACCCTAGCGGCCCAGTGTAACCTGGAGACCCGAGAGCAGATGGAGGCAGAGCACCGCAGGGAGGCCCAGGAGAAGGCACATGCCGAGTTGCTGTTTCGACATGCCAACCAACAGGTACGGATGGATGGAGGAATAAACCCCGACCCGAACATGACAAGCAGGTCCATGTTAGTTGGTCTTCTAAAAGAGTTTGACTAGTATTATTCAAATAAGATCATGATTGGTTCAAAGTATTTTATTGGTGGGATGGAGCAAAATCCTGAACGTCCAACAGGTTTCCACTGAATGGGGCAAGCTGAATCAGAATTTGACCTTTGACCCCGATCTGGTTGACATTCCAGGAGCTTCTCCAAGTCAGTGTCCTCCTGGAGAAGCTCCACAAGCTGACCCAGAATCAGCTCCAGCGCGCGCTGCTGGCGAAACACGAGGAGGCGTCTGCTAGGGTACAGAGACAAATAGTGGAGTGGAGGAGGGAGGAGCTGCACAAGATCCTTTCTGAGGAGCTGGAGGAGGCCACCAGGATGGGCGAGCTGGAGAAGACTGTGGCTCGGACTCTCCTGCACGACTACTTCACCTGCCAGGTAGGCTAGGGAGCGAGGGAAGTTCGCGTCTATTAGAAAACCCTTCGAATGAGATTTTGGTGCCGTGCTTGTATTTGTTTAATTATACACCTTTCATGCAACCTTTCTAATACTCTTTAAACCTCTAGGCCACTATTCTTTTAAACAGGCAACTGAAGGAGATGCTTTTAGTGCATGTTTGATCAGTGGTGGCTAATTTAGCAATAGTAAGAAATGCGTTAAGGAAAAATAAGTGGCCTCATCCCTTCACATCGGTTCCTCATCTCATCCTATCCAGGATCCATCCATCTACTTCTTATCTCTTAGGATCCAATCTGAACTGTAAATCCCATTGTTTTCTGCACAGAATCAACTGGAGGAGGTGCTGGATGTGGTCCTGGCCAACAAACGTTGCATGCTAGGGGAGCGCCACGCCCAGAGGAGGTTCCTGGTTCACAGCCTCTACAGCCTGAAAGGCCTCATCTCTGAGACCTTCTCCAAGACCTCCAGCCAAATAGAAAGCTGCTTCAAGGAACACAGGAGGCTGGTTTAACCCATGATCCTACATTTTATACATATGGCAGATTGTAAAGCTTGTGTTATCTCTTACTTTCATTATCTTTAGATGTTGTGGGGTACTCTTAGTAGTATATTAACAAGATCCTCCATAATGATAGCACTTGTTGAAAAGGATTTCATGCACACAAATACAATGACTATGACTTGATTATTGACTTGGGGACGCCTGTTCTATTCATTCTGTTTCAAATGTATTAACATTTCTTACAATTGCCCAAACTGGGACAGATAATTTAGAAAAGCTGTGACCTGGTCCAATAGTTAATTTCCACCAACTGTAGATTCCTAAAGTGCAACGTCTCCTGTGCTCCATTAGGGGGAGCGATGTGTCCGAGGAGCAGAGGGAGCAGCGGCTGGACAAAGTCCAGAAAGAGCTGGTGCTGGTGAAGCAGCGACTGGACGAGGCTCTTAACCGTGAGAGGAGGGCCATGCACTGTGGCCTGGTGAAGAAGAGGAGGGAACTCATCTCAGACATGGTGAGATGATGGTAAAATATCGACATCCGCAGTCTTGCTTTTAGGCTTTACATTTGATGATCTGAAGTAGATAAATGAGCTACCAGTTTTTTTTGCGGTTCCACGGGGCACAGTGATGTGGAACATTCAGGTTACTCTCTGTTGAAATATATGGAAAGTCAGCTTTGTTCATTCGTTCACATTCCTGTCCAGCTCCAGGGCCACAAGCAGAGGCAAAGGGAGCTCTCTGCCCTATCTCGAGGAAGTCTGGAGGGGGAGAGGGTGGAGGTGGATCCGGCCCAGCACCTCCTCTGCTGGCAGAGCTTGTTGACCGCCCAGTGCCAGGAGCTGGGGGAGCTCATCAACAACCTGGATGAGGAGGCGGCTGCTGACATCCGCAAGGTAACCTTGAATGAAACTACGCCACCTTGTCCACTCCTAGAGCATTATATACCACGCCACCTTGTCCACTCCTAGAGCATTATATACCACGCCACCTTGTCCACTCCTAGAGCATTATATACCACGCCACCTTGTCCACTCCTAGAGCATTATATACCACGCCACCTTGTCCACTCCTAGAGCATTATATACCACGCCACCTTGTCCGCTCCTAGAGCATTATATACCACGCCACCTTGTCC
>JACXGJ010008767.1:0-15000 GCA_016801105.1 Esox niger
TCTATCACAGAGTCTGGCTCTCCCAGAACTCCTCTGTCTTCTGCTGGTCTTCTCTATCACAGAGTCTAGCATTCCCAGAACTCCTCTGTCTTCTGCTGGTCTTCTCTATCACAGAGTCTGGCTCTCCCAGAACTCCTCTGTCTTCTGCTGGTCTTCTCTATCACAGAGTCTAGCATTCCCAGAACTCCTCTGTCTTCTGCTGGTCTTGTCTATCACAGAGTCTGGCATTCCCAGAACTCTGTGTCTCTTGATGGACTGCACTACTGCTACACAAGCTTTTTTCCCCCTTGCAGCGTTGTGAATTTGGTCTAAGGGGGCGATGCGTGTGGGTTTGCACATGTAACGTGGTTGTGGGTCTAAATCGGCCGTGCCTGATCTCTGTTTAGCAAACCAGTAGCACAACAAGCTGACCATTTCTCCACCTGCGTCCCCCCGGGGATGGTGCGTGAGTGTAGCCGACGACGGCTAGCGGCCATCGGCCACGTCGCACGCCACCTTTCCCCTGGACTTTCTCATTTATTCAGCAGGTCCGGACAGCTAAACCTTAGCCCTTGGCAGTCTCCCGCACAACCTCAGTCACACTGTCTCCGACCATCTTAAATCAGTTTAATTAGCATGGTACATGCCAAGACTATGTGGACCGCTCGTCCCAACATGAAGGGCCCAGAAAGACACAAGCAGAGCAAATGGACACAATGCTATGTTTTTGTTAGCAACAAGCTTACCAGAGGGTTTGATGGTGCGCGTGGGTGTTCGGTTTCCGTGTGTGTGTGTGTGTGTGTGTGTGTGTGTGTGTGTGTGTGTGTGTGTGTGTGTATCTTCCTGGTATTTCTCGTGAGCACTGTAGTGGACAAAGTGGTTTGTATGTTGCCGGACTGTTGTTTGGCGACTTGCGCATTCCTGGGCATCACGTCTCCTCCCTGCTGCTCTGAAAGGATACGCGCTGGCAAATGACCCTACTTAGGTCCGCAAAACCACGGTGCTGCTCACACAATCAGTATATCAGAGCGGGCGATTAGCGCCCTAGAACACCTCGCCGGCCTCCGGCACCACTCGGTTCTCAATAGACCACTGAAGTGCGTGGGTTTTGTGGAAACTGACTGTGCTCAAGAGGAAGGCAATGAATGACAGACTGACTTTTTTTTGCCGATCCCTAATGATAATCTTTTCCTTCATCCAGGTTCTGTCCACCCTTCTCTGTAGCACTGCCTGCCTGTACACTGCCTCTCCACAAACATAAACTGGATGTGATATCGTTTGTCTAAACCCTCTCTTTCTTCAGTGAATTTAATTTTATTATTAGACTCAGCTGAAAGTGTGAAGTGTATATGTGTGTAGATGTCTGGCTCTAAGGGACTGTGTGTGTGTGTGTGAGAGACAGTGTGCACCCCAGGGTCCAGTCATGATGATCACTTGCGTTCATTAGAAGTGTTACATCGTTAGAGAGGGGATGGACAGAGCGGCCTCAGAAGATGTTTCCTTATTCCTCCCCATGGTAGCATCACTAACGGCCCAAAGCCTTGTGCCTATAGCCGTAGAGGAGAGGGAGGCGACAGGGGTGTCCCTGGATGGTGGCTGGCAGGCTTGGCGTACATGTCTTTCCCCAGTCTGTCGGTCTGCAGTGTATCAGGCCTGATGTTTTGCCCTAGGCTCTTTCCCTCTCTCACGCCTTTCTGGGAGAGGAAGAATTGTCAGGGAGAGTGATGAGCGCACACGCTGTCAGACAGACAGATTAAGACACACACAGACACACACAGTCAGACGAAGACGGACACGCACAGACTTGTGCTCTGTCATGTCAGGGAGATCATTGTCTCCGTGGGTTGCCTTCTGTTTCTAGAAGATACTTATTATTGAGTTATGGCGCTTTTCCATGGTAACCGGCTCGACTTTATTCGCCTTGTTTTGACTCTACCCACTTTGGGAGCTTTACCACTGCACGGATCCAGCTCGACTTGGCTCGCCTTTTAAGCTTTTTCTCTGTCCAAATGTTGGGATAGTACCTGGTACCAGATACTTTTTAGAGCACCTGTTTCGTCAAGGTTCCATGCATGCTGAGGCGATACCAAAAGGTGACATAATAACACCGGAGACTTCTGATTGGACAAGAGTTACTTAAAGTGTGCAGCAAAGAAAAACAAGCTGTTCTGCTGTTAGCTGTCACAGAATGGTTTCATGAGACGAGAACGGTCTGCCCCAGGAATCCTTGCATTGAAATGGGTTCATTTTAGTGCCTGTGCATAGGACCAGACTCGTAATTTAAACGTTCATATTTTCCCCAAACTCCTCTCGGTTTGGGCCTATGTACAGGTGTTGAAATCAACTCGTTATCCCTGTGAGAGACCCACAAAAATACACGTGCTGTTTTTGTTGCCTACAAAGGGACCTCATCTTTTTCCTCTGGGTTTTTCAAGGCTATCTGGCATACATTGCACTGGTCAAAGTATTAATGTCGAGCAAAACAGACGTAGTCTACCAAGCTTTCTAACAATTTTTGCAGTCTGCAATGTATTGAGACCAAAGTTACTGCTCACGCGTGTTTCTTGCTACTACCGGCACAAACGCTGCCTTGTGTACATTAGGTTACTCTTGAGTCAGGAGGGAAGTGTTAGTGTCAGTGGTTGGAGGACAGTGTTAGGGTCAGTGGTTGGAGGACAGTGTTAGGGTCAGTGGTTGGAGGACAGTGTTAGGGTCAGTGGTTGGAGGACAGTGTTAGGGTCAGTGGTTGGAGGACAGTGTTAGGGTCAGTGGTTGGAGGACAGTGTTAGGGTCAGTGGTTGGAGGACAGTGTTAGGGTCAGTGGTTGGAGGACAGTGTTCAGGTCAGTGGTTGGAGGACAGCGTTAGGGTCAGTTATTGGAGGACAGCGTTAGGGTCAGTTATTGGAGGACAGCGTTAGGGTCAGTTATTGGAGGACAGTGTTAGGGTCAGTGGTTGGAGCACAGCATTAGGGTCAGTGATTAGAGCACAGCATTAGGGTCAGTGATTAGAGGACAGCGTTAGGGTCAGTAGTAGGAGGACAGTGTTATGGTCAGTGGTTGGAGTATAGCATTAGGGTCAGTTATTGGAGGACAGCGTTAGGCTCAGGAGTTGTAGGACAGTGTTTAGAGGGTGATGTCAGTGGACAGTGTTCGGGTCAGTGGTTGGAGGTCAGTGTTTGGAGGATGATGTCAGAGTCAGTGGAGAGTGTTAGGGTCAGTGGTTGGAGGTCAGTGTTAGGAGGATGATGTCAGAGTCAGTGGAGAGTGTTAGGGTCAGTGGTTGGAGGTCAGTGTTAGGAGGATGATGTCAGAGTCAGTGGAGAGCGTTAGGGTCAGTGACTGGAGGGCTGATGTTGGAGTCGGTTGCTGGGCTTTCTGTTGATGATCTGGATGGCAGCTGCATGGAGGGGTCAGAGTGAACAGGTTAAGAGACCATTGCAGATTTAATCACAGATAGAGAAAGAGAATCTATTATTAGTTAATTTTTTTAGATCTGAACAGAGTGTCTGAGTGATTGGTGTGTACCCAAAAGTGCTAGTAATTTTTGTTCAGCTAAGGAAAAGGCTCCCACACACACACACACATGCACAAAAACACACACAAACCAACTGTTTCCTCTTTCACAGTCGAGGGGCACTCTATTATACACCTCCTCAAACAGCTAAAAGCTCTCCCTCTCTCCTTCCTTCCCTCTCTTTACCTTTCTCTTCTCTGTCTTTCTCCCTCTCCCTCTCGCACTTCATATTTCTGAACCTACTCATCCCTCTTCTCTCCTTTGTCTGTTACTTTCCTCCACAGGTTGATGTTATTTTGGACAGACCTGCAGCACTAGCAGATTAATCTCATGGGACACTTGAAATGTACAACAGAAAAGAGGAAGTGGAGAAGGATTGGCGGGTGGGCGATGGCGGTGGGAGGGTAGGTGAGAAAGAGAGAGGGAAAGTGTGGGGGGAGGGGTCGGGGCGCTTGGAGGGTAAATGGCCATGGCCCCCTGGGTGGCTGCGTTTGTGGTGTCCAGGGTGAGCTTTGTTCAGGGCTTTCACTTTGATTAGGGCCGTTTGGGAGGAGAATTCACTTAAGGGCTCAGAGAGGGAGAGAACTACCTGCTCTGCCCATGCTGTTCAGATCACCAGAGGTGTCCCTGTAATGCTACTTAATTCCGCGAGCTGTGGTGAAGGTAAATGTCTGACCAGTTGAAGAGGAGTGTTGTAATTCATCTGGACCTGCCGTCGCCCCGGGGGGATAATGGTGGTGATTGCTGTTGATTCCCGTCTCGCCCCAAAGTAGCTCATGTAAAATAAGTGACATTTAAAAGGCATCAGGATGTGAAAAGAATGTAGAGGGAGTTGCGGAGGGAGGAAATGGGGAGAGAGAGGAGAAACGAAGAGAGCTGAGGATTTGTCTGCTGAATTTGACAGACCCCTGGTCTCCCTCTCTGTCTCCCTTTCGGCCTGCGGATAATGACGGGAAAAACCCTGATATGTCCTCATGTCACAGTAGACCCAAGTAGCTCAGCTTTGTTAATTTCGTCCTGTCTCTTGGCTTCTTTCTCTCTCCATTGCTCTATCGCTGGGAGAAACGCTGGCAAGGCAGCTGGTTGACATGGCTTCTGGAAGGTTCTTCAAACGGAACGCTAAAATCATTTCAGGTTAGCTCAAGTTTGGCGTGAGCCGGGAGCGTGCCTGGGGATATCACCCTGATCATCTTCGTTTAGAATTAAACGACCATGCGGAGAGGGACCTCGCGGCACCCGGGGCTAACGTGCACGCACGCGTCTGTGTTTTTTTTGTCAGAGTCTAAATGTATGCCTGTGGCAGTGCAGTGAAGAGACAGCTATGGGTGTAGCTGGCATACTGTACACTATCCCCCTGGTTTTAACCCTCTCGCTTGAGCTCAAAACGAAAACACTTTAAGCACTTGATATGTGCGTTCATGAGTTATTCGAGTCAAAATCTACATGTCGACTCGCTGAGGCTCCACTTTATAAAGCAGGCATCCTATATCACCCTTGGCAACTGCTACTTGGGACAGGGTCAAAATGACATTGCGTGACAAAACAAATCATAATAACTCAATGTAAAAATCAAGTGCATAATCATAATTTTCACCAAGTTATTTGTGTCTTATGCCTGATTGGATATATAAAGAAATAACTGGAGAATTAACTGTTTTGCTGACTTTGACCCCTGTATTTCGCTTTCGAATGGATATATTTAGTCTGCTTCACCAAAACATCTGGAGATCCACGGCTTCTGCGCTTGTGAATTTCACCATCTGCAGATGTGAAGATCACATTCTGTCCGTGTGGTAATTCTTTGCACACTGTCTCTTCCAGGAGACCAAGCGAGTGCAGTGAGTTTGATGAAGTTTGATCAAAGCTGAATCAATATGGATGATAATTTTTTGTTTGGGATGTTAAATCAAATGCATTTAACTGTAGCAAATATCCACCTTTGTTTTTGGCTCAATTGTGTGTGCAGGTCAGTTTGATCCAAACATCAGGAACTTTTGGGAAGTGAACACACAAAAAGGGCACAGTCCAAATGTTTCAATGTAATATTTTTAGATGTCATTGTGTGTAAAAATACCTTTTAAAACTCTGCCGTGGGAATCGCCCTTTCAAATATTACTAATAATTGGATTGCTGTTACACCAATTAGCCAATTAAAAACCACCTACAGAACATTAGAAATCATATTTTATTCAACATTTCTATTGACTAGATAATAAACGGTATTTAATAAAGGCCGGTCATTAGTGGTTGGTATGGTCAATGTTGGTGTGATAATAAGGGGTTGATATGGTCAGTGTTGGTGTGATAATAAGGGGTTGATATGGTCAGTGTTGGTGTGATAATAAGGGGTTAATATGGTCAGTGTTGATGTGATAATAAGGGGTTGATATGGTCAGTGTTGGTGTGATAGTAAGGTGTTGATAGGGTCAGTGTTGGTGTGATAATAAGGGGTTGATATGGTCAGTGTTGGTGTGATAATAAGGGGTTGATATGGTCAGTGTTGGTGTGATAGTAAGGTGTTGATAGGGTCAGTGTTGGTGTGATAATCAGTGGTTGATACAGTGGGGAGAACAAGTATTTGATACACTGTGATTTTGCAGGTTTTTCTACTTACAAAGCATGTAGAGGTCTGTACTTTTTACCATAGGTACACTTCAACTGTGAGAGACGGAATCTAGAAATCCAGAAAATCACATTGTATGATTTTTAAATAATTAATTTGCATTTTATTGCATGACAAGTATTTGATCACCTACCAACCAGTAAGAATTCCGTCTCACACAGACCTGTTAGTTTTCTTTAAGAAGCCCTCCTGTTCTCCACTCATTACCTGTATTAACTGCAACTGTTTGAACTCGTTACCTGTATAAAAGTCAACTGTCCACACACTCAATCAAACAGTCTCCAACCTCTCCATAATGGCCAAGACCAGAGAGCTGTGTAGACAGGTCTACAATAAAATGGTAGACCTGCACAAGGCTGGGATGGGCTACAGGACAATAGGCAAGCAGCGTGGTGAGAAGGCAACAACTGTTGGAGCAATTATTAGAAAATGGAAGAAGTTCAAGATGATGGTCAATCTCCCTCGGTCTGGGGCTTCATTCAATATCTCACCTCGTGGGTCATCACTGATCATGAGGAAGGTGAGGGATCCGCCCAGAACTACACGGCAGGACCTGGTCAATGATCTGAAGAAAGCTGGGACCACAGTCTCAAAGAAAAACATTAGTAACACACTATGCTGTCATGGATTAAAATCCTGCAGCACCTGCAGGGTCCCCCTGCTCAAGCCAGCGCATGTCCAGGCCCTTCTGAAGTTTGCCAATGACCATCTGGATGATCCAGAGGAGGAATGGGAGAAGGTCATGTGGACTGATGAGACAAAAATAGAGCTTTTTGGTCTAAACTCCACTGGCCGTGTTTGGAGGAAGAAGAAGGATGAGTACAACCCCAAGAACACCATCCCAACTGTGAAGCATGGAGGTGGAAACATCATTCTTTGGGGATGCTTTTCTGCAAAGGGGACAGGACAACTGCACCGTATTGAGGGGAGGATGGATGGGGCCATGTATTGCGAGATCTTGGCCTTTCCTTCAGTAAGGGCATTGAAGATGGGTCGTGGCTAGGTCTTCCAGCATGATAACAACCCGAAACACACAGCCAGGGCAACTAAGGAGTGGCTCCGTAAGAAGCATCTCACCTAGCCAGTCTCCAGACCTCCTGAACCCAATAGAAAATCTTTGGAGGGAGCTGAAAGTCCGTATTGCCCAGCGACAGCCCCGAAACCTGAAGGGTTGATATGGTCAGTGTTGGTTTGATAATAAGGTATAGATATGGTCAGTGTTGGTTTGATAATAAGGTATTGATATGGTCAATGTTGGTTTGATAATAAGGGGTTGATATAGTCAATGTTGGTGTGATAATAAGTTATTGATATGGTCAGTGTTGGTGTGATTTTAAGTTCTTAGAATGATCACTGGTTTGGGCTGGTGAATGGCCAGTATGGTCAGTGTTCGGTAAGTCAGTATGGTCACTGTGGTGACTGATTTGGGATGGTCTGTGGTTGGTATGGTCAGGGATTTGGGACATGGTCAGTGGTTGGTATGGTCATTAGTTTGGGCTATGGTCGGTGTTTGGTTTGGTCAGTGGTTTGGTATGGTCAGTGGTTTGGTATGGTCAGTGGTTTGGGAGGGTCAGTGGTTTGGGATGGTCAGTGGTTTGGGATGGTCAGTGGTTGGTGTGGTTGTTATGGTCAGTGGTTTGGGATATGGTCGGTGGTCGTATTGTCGGTGGTCGTATTGTCGGTGGTGGTATGGTCAGTGGTTTGGGATGGTCAGTGGTTTGGGATGGTCAGTGGTTGGTATGGTCAGTGGTTGGTATGGTCAGTGTCTGGGTGAAGATTGGTTAATACATAGGATCCTGAATTCAGGGCATATATTGTGTATACATTACCAGGGGCTGTCGATATGCGTCTTAAGGGTTACCTAAGACAACATATTGAAAAATCTGTCATTTCCACATGGCCAGGATTTTGTCTGCATCAGGATTAAGACCTCATCAGCTGTATTCTCATCTCTGACTCCATGTAACTGACTTATGAGTATACATACATACGTTTCCAGGTAGCTTTGGGAGGACAACGATTCACCTCAATAGTACCAAGTGTACCTCACTTATTGAAGTCAAACTAGCCAGTGCAACAAGGAACAGAGAGATTATAGAAATAATACTGAGAATTGCAGGCATTAGTTCACCGAAGTCAATTTTGGCGAAAGTGGTGGAGTCTTAATGAAGGTTTTATGGGTATTTTGACCTGCCCACAAGTTAGTATGTTTCACAGAGCTTCTAGTCCATATAACATATACCGTGTTGTTTCCCTTTTGGAGTCAACACCATAAGCCAGCCCCCGACAGAAAACCGGGGATATCCTATTGCAGAGGTGGATAACCTTGTATCACAGGGTCGGCTGGTTTTAGACTTAGCGGACCTGGAGGTGTGTTGAATTTAGCCTCAGATCAATGAGCTCAGTTGGTTTCTTCCTGATTGCCTAGATTCAACCCACCATGTTTCCTAGTCAGTTAAATCGTCCCAAACCACTGTCCTGGCACCATGACAGACCCCCCTGACGTTCCCTTATGATTCATGTTTTCTTTGTACTTTTTTTTTAGATGAGCAGCGCTGATTGGGTGTCAATCCAAACTTTCCAACCTGCTGAGCCATTGCTTTGAAGAGGCATGGCCATAATCATTAATTGGACATCAGGGAATTTGGAGGGGGAAAAAACAGAATGAAAAAACGGAGTGTGTTTGTGAGTTTATACATGCGTGTATCTTCTCTTTGTCTCCAGATTCTTAATGCAAAGTAGGCACTGTTCAGCTGTCACGTCCTGTGTGCTTTCAGTGGTCACCGAATGGTTACCGTGGACACCGTGACAACGTGGTGTGGTGTCTGTCACTGAGAGGTGATGATTGGAGATGCCACACAGCAGAACACTGGCATTGATCTGCTACGAATACATTCCACTCTCTATCTTTCTCTCTCTCTCCCTCCGTCCTGTCCTCCTATTTTTTTCGACATTTCTTTCTCCCTGTCTGTTTCCTGTCCCCTGTCTCTGGCCCCTCTTCAGTGAAATGGAAAAGCTTTCCCTCATGTTTTAGGCATCAGAGTTTGGTGCCGCTGGTGGCTGGGGAACAAGACTCCTCATGAATGTCATTTTCTCTCTTTTTCTTCCTCTCACTTTCTCTCTCCCACTCTACATACATTCATCTCTCTTTCCCCCCACCTTTTGTATCCCTCTCTCTTTACGTGCTATAAACTATTTTAAGTGGCGGATTTGTTTCCCCACACCTTATTTCTTTTAACAAATCTAGATAACATTAGAAAATCTAAAGTTGACGCATGCACTTTAATTCTGAAAGGCGATTACATGACTGAAGCACAGGTTGGACCGCCAACGTTCCAGTGGTCACATGTTCTCATGGAATGAGTAAATGCAAATAAGGGGGGGGTGGTTAAATCTTAATTGGTTGAAGACCGCGTCATTATGGGGTACAGCGTTGTCCTATGGGCGTGCCATGTTTCCATGATGACGGAAGGAACGCTTCACTACCTTGCGTTACCCGCGGATACGCGCCTCCTGGAGTGCGACGAGACACACACACCTGTCCACAACTCTGGGACGGTCCTTGGTCGGTTGGAATATTGGGATGTCATTGGGCTGTGTTGGCTTGGTTGTATACAACAGTATTTTATCGTAGCCCCTCGCAGGAGGGTTGGTTGTTTATGAACATGAATGTGATGATCGGGTGTTCAAATGGGGTTGGGCTCATCTATCAGCTGTTGTGACCGAGGCTAGAGACAGACAGAGACAGAAAGATCCATAGCCATGCAAGCTGAGGAGAAGCCATCTTGCTTTGTGTTTCCACTATCCGACTGACCAGCAGTTAGGTAATTCAGTGTCCGTTTCTCCATCTCACCATCTCTTTTCCTCCCTGCCTATCTAGGCTATTTATCTACCTCCTCTTCACTCATTTTCTCTCTGTCGCCCCTCTGTCCCTCCTCTTCTCCTTAATTGTTTATATACATTAACGTTCACCGAATCGACAGCGTCGGGTCCAGGTGACAGGCCTGTAATTTGAAAGCCCGGGCTTCTTTCTGCAGAGGGAGTAAGCAATTTAAGCCCTGCGCCGAGCCCTAATCTCGGGTTGTCAAAAGGAGCCCGGCCATTCTCCCTATGCTAATCAATCATTGACGCTCTGCACCCGTTCATCTGTTCGGCTTAGCGGCCAGACCCCGGCTCTGATATATCTATTAGCTTCCCATCAGGGCCAGGCTGAGAGCCGAGGCCCCTGCGTTTACAGCGCCGCTAGATGAGATTCCTCCAGCCCTGGCATTTGAAGGCAGATAAGTAAGCTATCAGAGTGGCGGATAAATAGTAGAGTAAAGATTCGGCGCTGCCCCTGAGAGCGGGGCGACAATGCAGCCGTGGCGAGGCCGATAGCCTCCCTCATTATCCTGCCGCACCAGCCCATAATCCAAAAAGTTGTTTACCGAGCGAGGAGGCAAGTGTTATCTGCCACCGCCACAGTGTTCTCCGTGCGTGTGCAGTGGAGGTTTTCTGAGGGCTTTAAAAAAAAGAAGAAAAAAAAACGCCCTCATGTGCTCATTTGGGCGAGACTGTCATTTTTTTCTTCCCACTGTCGTTGGGGCCTTCCGTTTTTTTCAGGGGGCTGTACGCTTGTGTGGTGTGTTCCTGGCTGCGTGTGTACTTGGAAGGATTAAAATGACCTTATTCCAATGTAGAATGGAATCCTCCCTCCTCGCTGTGTGCCCTCCTGTATTGGCCTGGCTCTGCTGGACAAAATGGGGATGATGGGAATGATCGCAGCCATTCATCGGTCTTAGCTGTTAGTGCTTAAGTAGCCTACTGTTTTCCCGTGGTTGCGATGTATGAATCTTTTCGATTGTAAAAGGCATTAAAAGTCATATGGTGATTATAAGAGCTCCTTTTTGTTTAGAAGAGCTCCTTTTCACGCTCTTCTTCCCGGTCCAGTCCTCGCCAGACAGACTCATGGTTGCCCCGTAGTGGTGGCGATTTGATACCCCCCCCTCCGACTCCAACACTTCAGAAGTTTAGAAAATCCCTTCCAACCTCCCTCTCTCTCTTTTACTCTCCCTCCCCTCCCTCTATGTCCTCCACTGCAGTAATCCCAAGAAGCAGTAAACTAGCGGTGTAAGGGGACAGATTGCCAGTTGATCATGCCGAAATGCGGCCCTTATCCATTATTGGATCTGAAATGGAGGAGGCTTAAGAATTCTCGGAGTCCTCAGTTAATGTGGAGATCATCTGGAGGAAGCTCTGTCAGGCAGAGTGAGGCCGGACAGCCCGCTGGCTGTTACTGTGGCAGTCTGGTGACTGGTAGGAGGTGTGTGGCAACTTGACCCGTGGGGGTCTGGGCAATGGTCTTTGTCACTCCTCCTCGCTCACCATGTTTCACCTCCTCCTCCTCTCCCTCCTCCACACCTCTTGACCATGTAGGATCCTTAACAGTCCGTCAGCTCTCTGCTAACATACACTAATATGCTCCCATGCTGTGCGCAGAGAGCGAGGTGAAACCGTCTGTAATGTCCGCTGCCTGCCGCTTCATAGCCGCCCTACCTGGTCCTTAACCCCCAGTGCCGGCCTAGATGTTTGATTAAAATGCACTGATCTGAATGAATCTGCTCTCCTGAGACATGGAAGACCTTGGAAAAGGGAATACGTGACGTGAAGGTCATATTACGCTACGATTCAAATTAAGATAACTTTCAATGTCAATTTGTTTAGTCATAATATAACTCAAATCCGCAGCCCTTTGAAATCTAAAGCAACCACTGCTCATCATTTCAACTGACATTTGACTTGTTCCTGTCGCCGAATCCTTTTTAAAAACACAAGATGGAGAGGCTGGACTAGAGGTGCCTTAAAGGATTTGTAGCACATATATATATATATATTGATTTACTGTGTAATACACAGATTAAGCCTAGTCTAGAACAAAAAAATAGTTTTCTATTCAACTTTTAGTCCTAGATTAGGCTTAATCTGTGTCTGGGAAACTGACCCACGCAGAATCACATTAGGATGCACATCAACACATTCTGATTTTCAATAAGATACACATCAACACATACTGATTTACAGTAGGATACACATCACCACATTCTGATTTACAGTAGGATACACATCAACACATTCTGATTTACAGTAGGATACGCAAAAAACACATACTGATTTAAAGTAGGATGCGCATCAACCCATTCTGATTTACAGTAGGATTCACATCAGAACATTCTGATTTACAGTAGGATACACAAACACATAATGATTTACAGTAGGATGCACATCAACACATTCTGATTTACAATAGGATACACAAACACATACTGATTTACGGTAGGATGCACATAAACACATACTGATTTCCGGAAGGATGCACATAAACACATACTGATTTACATTAGGATAAATAAACACATTCTGATTTACAGTAGAATACACAAACACATTCTGATTTACAGTAGGATACCCAAACACATTCTAATTTACAGTAGAATAAACAAACACATTCTTATATACAGTAGGATTTACATGAACACATTCTGATTTACAGTAGGATGCACATAAACACATATTGATTTACAGTAGGATTCATATAAGCACATTCAACTCAACCCTACCTGCTTCTTCCTGCTTCTACATTAATAGTAATGTAACTGTATTGTATCTACAGATGAAATGTATCAATTATGTTGTCTGATATTTTCTGAGCCTCTGTTACTTTATGAATCAGACAAACCTGGATGAATTAAGGTTAAATAAAATGACAGATGTAGCGTCCTGGATCATGTGATTAGTGTCTGACACTCACTTTGGATTATCTCACTGCATTCCGAAGTTCAGAAGGTCACAGGTTCACCCGGGTCATTCAATTTCTTTTCAGCATGCTTTGACACCCATTTGTCAGATTTTTATGAAGTGGATTCTGGGTAGTTAGTCCAGAACAAAAGTGAAAACATATTTATAAAAAAAATACATATTGAAATATACTATGTCTAACTATTTCAGTAATGAAGATGTAATGATTCCAAAAAGGCCATAACTCCTTAGTAGCTGGTTGTGACTTCAGAACTGAGTCACTTATCATATACTGTCATTTTAATTAGGAAACATAATTTCCTTGTATGATAACAGTAGCCAAGTGTCTTGCTAGCATCAAACCTAGAAAGAAAAAAAAATGTATTCAGAAAATGTCTAAATTGTTTTGACATTTTGTCTAACACAACACTTTTCTCTGTACATTGTTGACACAGGTTAACAATACAAATCAGGATGTCAAATCGTAAGTTTATAACATAACAACATGTTTTAATTATTTATAAATATTTGTTAAAATATGTAGTAGCGGCCCATCAAACGTAGGGGAAAGTGTGCCTCATGTTTAAAAAATAGGCCAATACCAAAGCCCATCAGGTAATAAAATATTCACAGCACTTTTTCACACCATAGCTGGTTGAATTTCCAAAATCTATTTTCTTCCATTTTGATTTCTGCACAAATGAAAACACAACACAGACTTGACAGCCTAGTGGCAGGTCAACTTGCAATCGGTTATGGGTTTTACGCCGTTACACCCCCCCCCCCATCGCAAACTCCCTGCTCTGTCCCTGTCTGGTAATGTGGCTTCAGCAGGATCTATAGGGAGCTGCTCCAATGCCGTACCCGATGCGTCCGCACAGAAAGAGACGTCACATCACCGAATATACAGTATGTCTTGTGTTTCTGTTGACACATCCTTGGTTGGCATCAGGGCCATGTAATTAACCCATCAAAGAGTGTGGCACTGGTTGGCATGGCTACAGAGGAAGGCTCTTAATTTGAACACCCAACAGCAGATTTATGTAGTATGTTTGAGGTTCGAAATGGCTTCTCAAATGTGCAATTTCACTCGTTTTTCCCTTGCATGAGATGTAGCAACCCTAGAAAATAATCACACTTCGCAGTTTTAATTTCCTGTCGCTGGAGGATAGTTCAAATAAATTGGGTCAAATTAATAACCTACACCTGTACCTGGTTCATTGCCCCCTTTTCCAATTGGCCATGGGTTAGGCTTTCTGGTATCGGTGTCTAATGAATGAAATGTGAGCAACTATGCAGGTTTTTAAGCCAAACAGACAGGGACCTGGAGTCCTCAAATTGCTGGTGTTGGAGAGGAGAGGAAAGGAGGAGAAGAGGGGAGAGGAGGAGGGCAAGAGAGGAGAGGATTTGTTTTTGTTTTTTGTGTCATCTCTGCGGGTTGTGTAACCCATTCTGGCAACTACTATTTGCCAAAATGCACTTGGAAGCACCTGTAAAGACTTGTCAAGAGTCCAGGAATCATGTTCTATGGACAAATGAGTCAAAAGTGGAGCTTTTTGGATGATATGGGTCTTGTTAGGTGTGATGTAAACCAAACACAGCATTTCACAGTATTGCCCATTTGTCAGTTGTCAAGCTTAGTGAAGCTAGCGTGATATTTTGTGGACATTTCGCTGGGTGACGTCCTGGAAGACTTGCCAGCTATGAAGACATGTTAACTTCAGTTCTGCAACAGAGAATTGTAAAAGAGAATGTTAGGTGATCCAACCTTCAGCTGAAGCTAATGCAGGAAGACAATAATCCAAACTAGACAAGCAAGTCTCATCAGAATGGCTAAAAAAGCTATACATTTTGAAATGGCCTTGTTATTAGAATTTTATAAATCTTGTGTTAGTTGTTGAAACAGTTTCTCTTTGTTTAATGTGGTTGTGATTGAAGATCTGAAGATGTTCAGTGAAAAAAAGAGTCAGGAAAATGCACACCTTTTTGATTAGAATGTTGCTAGGTACATGTTCGGTTTAGGTTGTGTCCTGACAAGCTAGATATTGGGTCTAGGTTTTATTCTAACCAGCAGGATGTTTCATCTAGGTCATATCCTGACCAGTAGGA
>JACXGJ010008767.1:17500-26150 GCA_016801105.1 Esox niger
TGTGCATGCGTGTGGGGGGTGCTTGTATCACAGGCATGGCTTTCTAACACACCACACAGGCTATGAGGACAGGAGGCCTGCTCTGTCTGGTCGTAGGCCAAACAACAGGATACTCGTTGAAGAATGACATGATCTTAAAAGGCGCGATAGAGGTCAAGAGTTACTTGGGCTACTGAATGAGACGCTTTGTAAATAGTGTTAATCTTCTATATTTGGAATTGGCTTATTAATAGCAAGTGGTGAGAGGGCTATTGGATTATTAGGCAACAGGTCTTGATGAGTGTTATTTTAAGAGTGCCCTTACTGACACTCAAGTGGCGGAGTGAGTTTCCACACTAACAAACCGGTGTCACTCACTTCCCAGTCGCCACCTTTGAAAGAACATGTCCTTCGTCTAGCTAGCCTATGGCTCAGCGTCTTTTATACGTTAAGTTCGTTAGCCTTGGCTAGTTTTTAGTCTTTGTGTGGGATTTGGAATTTAGTGCAACGAGGTGGGAGCTGTGATACATGGTGATATGGTTCTTTGTCATCTTGTGCTTCTCCCAGGTGTATGGCCTTCTGAAGAGGTAATGGCCCACTACTGCCTGAAGAAACGCCACGTGTTCAGGTGAGCCGTGATCTGTCTCCACTCACCCTTTGTTTCCACATCCTATCTCTCCTCCCGTTACACTCTCCATCTCTCCACATCCTCTCTCTCCTCCCGTTACACTCCCCATCTCTCCACATCCTATCTCTCCTCCCGTTACACTCCCCATCTCTCCACATCCTATCTCTCCTCCCGTTACACTCCCCATCTCTCCACATCCTCTCTCTCCTCCCGTTACACTCCCCATCTCTCCACATCCTCTCTCCATCTCTCCACATCCTCTCTCTCCTCCCGTTCCACTCTCCATCTCTCCACATCCTCTCTTCCATCCCTCTTTTTTTCTCTCTTCCTCCCTCTCTCCATTCCTCTCTCGCTCTTCTCACTCAGGTTATGAAATGTAGATTGAGGGCCCTAGCTACGGTCCCCGGACTGCTGCTGAGGGGGAAAGAGAGAAAGAACTGAGAGACGTGAGGGACGTTTGATTTTCACTCAAGGCGGTACACGACCCTTTGATTTCCTGTTTTTACATTCAAGAGGCAGGAGTAGAGGGATATCGATCAGGGTGCCGTGCTGAAGGTCAGCCAGGCCGGGCACTCAGAGAGAGAGGGAGGGAGGGAGGGTGGGAGAGGGACAGAGGGAGGGACAAAAGGACAAAGAGAGACTGGAAAACAGGGTGCAAGATCAAGGCTATGTGTGTACGTGCATGCTCAAATGTGCATGTCCCTCTTTCATCAGGAACTGGTCACACAGCTAGAATAGCCTCCCTCTCTTAAGGACTGCTATCAACATGCAGCTAGAATAAGCTGGGGGTCTCAGTTCATCCCTCTCTCCCTTTCTCTCTCTCTCTCTCCCTTTCTCTCTCTCTTTCTCTAGACAGCACAGCCAAATAACTACCTGTCACCAACTCCTCAACCCGGGCTGGACAGCACACTATTTTAATTCCAGCCCTGTACTCCAAAGGGCTGCCCTGGCAGAGTATTTAGTGGCTCTGAAAGGGACGATACCAGGAGTGGAACAGCAGACAGAAGCTAGAAGGGTGGGAGAGAGAAGCGCATGTAATGTAAATGAAAACGTACCATGTCAGTGTGCACAGCCAGCCTCTGCAAATACACGCCACTGCGTGGGGGATCTCAGGGGCCGACATCGCGTTAACATCCCTGCTGCCGGACAATCTGGAAACAGGAGACGAAACGATGTCAGCGTCTGCCAAGACACCGACTTTGGCTTGCTTAGGGACAACTGCAATCAATGAGTCGGCCGGAATAGAATTCCAATCAATGCAAACACACACAGGCACACACACACACACACACACACACACACACACACACCGTTGCACACACCTTACAAAGAGGAGTTATCTGCAGTTAATTAGGGTTATTGTGGTGTAAGGCAGCAGCTTTGTCCTTCACCCTGTTAACCCAGGATCCCCAGCCAGGCCTGAGTCAAAACCTCACAAACAACTCCACATTCATTCACTCAATCAATCGATCGATCAATTACATTTATTTTATGAAGCCTTTTTTGCATCAGCAAGTTATCACACAGCATTTTACAGATACCCAGCCGGAAACCCCAAAGAGCAAGAAGCAATTTAAATGTATGCACAGTGTTAAGGACTCTAGAAAATACCCCACAGGAGGGTTGGAACCTAGAAAGAAACCCAGAGAACTCTTTCAGCGTGGCTAGAAATTCTCTTTGCTGTGCCGATTCCCTTTTTTAACCACATATATATTTTTGTGTGTTCAGTTGACCAGCAGGTCAATAAACAGAGCTGTGCTGTGTCCAGAATCTTCTGGCAGAATCCAGATCATCTGAACAACTGGGTGGACAAGGACAGAAACAACCCAACAATATCTGCTATACATGCTGGAGGACTTCTGACAAAAACAGCCAGCACTCTTAAGACGAGGTGGTCCTAAAGTATGATCCAGGGGCTCAGGTCCTGCTAAGATTCAAGTAGATACCAGAAATCTTAAAGAGAGATTTCCTTGGATCCAAAAGGGTACCTCAACATAGAATTCTGACTGACTCTAGTACTGAAATTCTAAATTCAATAAGGAGGCCTGCGTCTTGTGATGTTAGTGTACAAACAGGAATGTACGGCCGGACCAGTTTAGTGAGGTCATTAGGATCAAATCCATGTAGTACTTTGTAGGTTAACAGTGAAACATTAAATCAGCCCCACTGTTAACAGGCAGCCAGTGTAAAGAGGCTAATACTGGAGTAATGTGCTCACATTTTTGGAGTCTTGCAGCCATATAAAACACTACTTGAAGGTCATTTACTGTCAATTCCGAGAAGCTGGAAAGAATATAATTACAATAGTCTTGAAGTAATAAAAATGTAGATAAGCTTATGCTGCCATGTTCCGTAGAGGGAAATAGGTGCTTTTGAAATGTGTTATGTTCATCAAAAGTGAGATGCCAGAGTAAGACAGAGGTCCTTTACAGTTTTTTAGGCAATGACTGTACAACTGTCAAGGTTTCTTGTATTTCTTCTATTTTGGGGCTTCACTGTGTTACATTGAAATACGCAGCTGTGTTTGTTATTCGTAGCGGTGAAAATTGACTTTGCATTTCCGAATGATGCCACTAAGAGGCAGGATGTACAGTGAAATCCAACGTGATCCCAAAACAGAGCCTTGAGGAACACCAAATCATGCATGAATGCCTTGAGGAACATCTAAACCAGTGTAAAAGACCACGGCCAGGCATACCAATATGGGTTTCCAATCTCTTTGAAGGGATTGATAAGGGGATTCGAAGGCAGCGCAACGGTGAAGAAGCTTGAAGACAGACGCTTACCCCTGGTCATTTTACCCCTCGAATGCAGTTTTAGGACTGTGACGGGTCTAAAAACCGATTCACTCGTCGTGCACTCGACTGTCCCTCTTTTGTTTTCCCTCACCATTTCCTTCTGACCATGTTCCGTATTCCTCTACAAACGCATTACCTTGCACTCCCTCGCTCTCTGATATTCAAGCGAAAACATTGAAATCTGAGGTGGTGAAGGGTTCCATGTGAACAGCAGTTGAACATGGGTCAGTCAGTCAGTCCTAAGAGATGGGCGAACGTCGTTGGCATGGCCAACATCAACCCCCGGCAGAAAGGGAACGCCTCAGGTTCAGATACCCGAATCCGGAGTGGTCGTGACACGCACCGTCGTTTGTTCAGCGTAGTAACTTGACCCGTTCCGGAGAACCTGGCGGAATCGCCGGGGAGAGCTGCTTTTTTTGGGAAAGAGGAGGGTGCCCTGGAATGGGTTCGCTCTGAAAGAAGTGTCACGGTTCTGGTGCCATCATGTAAGCCTAGTGTCAGGCCTCACAAGGTGCTGCGTGCAGGGGGTCGCTGGGGCTTTGCCGGCCAGGGGGACAAAACCAGAACCGTGGGGTTTGGCTGTGCGATTGAATCTCTGTCGCGGTTTGCCTCGGCCCGGTACCTGACAGCTGAAGCCAGCTTAGAACCGGTGTGGTCCAGGGTAATCGGATCGGTTCAATTACGACAGGGTGTTGTTAAGTAGTTGGGTGGTTGACGCCAAGTGAAGAGATGGAATGAAGGGCGGGTTACTATGACTCCATGTAACTGAAACACGTCTCTCTCTCTCTCACTCTCCCATCCAGGGGTGCGGTGTGTGAGCTAGGAGGAGGGATGACCTGTCTTGCGGGGCTTATGGTAGGTGAAATACCCCCCAAGATGCAGTGATCTATACAGCCCCATATTTCCCCTTGTATTTCTGCTCTTTAACTAATCATATTGACCCTGGCGAATCCATACGCGAACTGTGCTGGCCATCACAATCCATCACACACCTGTGTCCGCGAGTATGAGTGTGTGTGTGTGTGTGTGTGTGTGTGTGTGTGTGTGTGTGTGAGAGAGAGATAGTGTGTGTGCAGAGCAGAGCGCCCTGGGCCAGTCCTCTGTGCTGCCAGGCTCAGGGGCTGTTAGCTGAGGTCTTAAGAGCCCCTCCACATCGACAAGCTTTAGCGTGTCATCGATCCGCTGCCGTCTTCTGAAGACCAGCCCGGCTTTATCTCCCGGAGTCAATATCCCTGTTGTGACATTACAGACTGCTGCTTCTGCTGGAGACCATCCCTCACCCACCCCTCCCTTCCGATCTACCCCACCTCCCTCCCTCCCTCTGCTAGTAGTTCCCTGTAGGGGGTCTTTCTGGGCAAGGTTGACACAGCGAGTTGAAGTCTTGTCCTGCTCTTCCGTTCTGCATGGCTGGCCTGGTTCTGATGTGCCCCGGGCTCCGGCCCGCCACTCGGCCAGCTGGTGGGACAGGACTGGGTTCTCTGACCCCTCATATCCCTCAGGGAGAGGGGGGGAGAGATGTGCGGAGGAACGGATGGTGGGCAGCAGAAGAGGGACCGCCATGTCTCTTTTATTCGGATGTTCATATATCTGGTTCCGCATTGGACCAGAGGTGTGTCTGTGGGGGCGTGCGTGTTGACTGACATCCAATGGTCTCGCCGATGTGTCGTCGAACATTTAACAACAGAACTCGTACATCAAGGCGAGCATATTCACGGAAGTGCCACACACAGGTTATTCTCTTCATTTCACGGCGCCGAGAGAAAAGAGGGGTTCGGAAAAGCTGAAGCGAGTGAGCCGAAGCACAAAGCACTCCTCCGTCTGCAGTGCAAAGTTATATGAAGGGCATCTGGCAGGCCGAGCGAGCTGAGAGCAGAGTGACAGCGGCGCGCGATGGCTCCGCCTGATAAACACAAACCGGCAAATGAAAGGCTCTCTGCTCGCCATCATCCCCTGTCACAATGCAATTACTGAACAGAGTGATAGCAAGATAGAGGCCCACAGCTAACGGGAATGATAAAAGTATTGACTGATTTGATTGAATGATTAAAATAATGCAGACATAAAATGGAGAAGGAAAAAAACCCGGACGGCTGAGAAGAGGAGGGAGGGGAGGATGAGGGAAAGGGGACGATGGAGGGGGGAGACGGAGCCGGTGTGGAAGGAGGCTTTGTAGATGAGGGGATGATTCTATCCTGTGTGTTTTGGAGAGGGAGGATACGGGATGGTCGGGGCGGGCGCGCGGGCGGGGGGGGGGTTCTGCCTCTCCAGGAGCTATTGCTTTTGTTTTGGGTTCTTGTCGTTTTTCTGTCTCATCTGTCGGCCCCTGATTCCTCTGTCTCTCTTTTCAGATTGCCATTTGTGCTGACGTGAAGGAAGTTCTGCTATCAGATGGGAACGAGAAGGCCATTCACAGTATCCTCTCTCTCAATCCAGGACACACACACACACACACACACCCACACACAGAGCACTCAACTCTGGGTCATTAACAAAACCATAGAGTGTGTTGGTGTGTATGTTTACATGGGTACGTGCAAGTGGTTGGGTGTATGTGTTAATATGAATTTGTGCGGGTGTGCGCGTGCGCGTGCTAGCCTATGTGCGTCCTGATTGAGTGCACGCTTTGTCACAGGACATTTTTGAGCATTCGTTTTGGTGTTGATGTCTAACTGAGCATTCTAGTCAACACGTCCTCAATGGGATGATGAAGAAGTGTCTGACTAAGGGTTGCAAATAATTAGTAGCCAAACCTATGTCATTTTGATATCACTGTATTGTTTTAAGATTTAGTAACGAACTTGGGGGAGGTGACAGAATTTTAGCTAGTTAACGTTAGCATCGGTGGCTATGATTGACCAACTTTGACTGCTAATAACAACATTGCAATCTGTCAGTACCTTGATAGTAATATGATGATGGCAACAGTGTTTTTTTTTACTAAATATTAGCTACTTTCGCAATGTTGTTATATTTCCAAGCTCCCTATAGTGTAATTTACAGTAAACAGTAATTAGCCTGGTTTAAAGTAATTATCCCCTTGTTCAACTTCTGGTCATCAATATGACTGTGGTGGCTATAGAATGTTAGTGACCATGGCAACAACGTAACCGAGTGATCAGGGTGCAATCCATGAATATGTTGTTTTTTTCTGTCTTTGTCATATTTTTTTTTTTTTTTACAAGGTCAAATATTAGAGTTGTCCGAGAATGTGAGGGAATGTGTGTTTACTTTGAATCCAGCCGAATTCTCCATTCATTCCATTTCATTTCAACCCATCCTTCTACGGCTTGATTACATGAGGGATTGAAAGTGGTCGGCAAGACCTTGCCCAGTGTGTTTTGGAGAAATGAGAACCTTGGCTAACCTGACTACTGTTACAAAGTGTCTCTATATGCAGTGTCCTTTCAACTCACTCTCAGGGCCAAAGTCACAATGCTAGATGACTGAGCATAAATTTAATTCAACTGAATAAAGGAACATTCCATTTAAGATTGCCACAAAGAATTTCAGATGTTTTGGATCTTCGTAAAATTAAATAGATAGAAAGCCCATTCTGGGAAAGGATGTTTAGCATACCTTTGAAATCTGTATCCAAAGTAATTATTTAGAAATCCAATGTTATGAAATATGTCCACAAGTAGGAAAGTAAAACGATGACTCTGTAGACGACAAACATAGTCTGAATGTAACTACTTAAATTATGAAATATGAGTAGTGTTGAATGGAAAAATGTATGTATGAATGTAATCAAGGTAGGAAATCTCTTTTTGGGCTTAGTTGTTGCTGATTTCCTGACCATCAGCTGCTAAGTCAATATTGCCTACCCCTGTTCTACAAGCAGGTTACTTAGACAACCCATTGGGTTGCTTGACAGCTGTGGCCATGTGGCTTTCCAACTGTTTGGTACTTGGGGCTAAAGAACAGCCTATCCAGAGGAAATGTTGTCTATCCTCACCCTCAGCCTGAACCCAGTCTGACAGCTTCTGGTTTTCCTATTGGTTTGCATGGCCAGCTTCATTATCTCCCATTGGTTTACACTGTCTGGTGGCCATTGCCGGCTAAAGGACTGCTTAATATTCATGGGCTGTGTGGCCACACCGTTGTATGTCAACCCCCTAGCCCTCTGTCTTTCTCTATGCTGCATGCACACAGCCTAGTCTGCTGTTGACACATTCATTCAACATTCTTTTTCTAGTGAGAGCCTGGAGCAAAGGACGGTTTACACAGGTTTAATACACCCCAGATTTACCAGTCTTTCAAACAACCCCCCCCCCCCCTCCCCCCATTCCTCTTGCTCCTCCTCTTGCTCTCCTTCCTTGTCCACCTGTCCTTATTTTTCTCCTTCACCGCCTCCTTCTCCTCACTTACACACCTTCCATCCTGCTCCCTACCTCCCTCCATCCTATCTTCTCTACACTATACTGGCACTATGAAGACAAAATAGCTTTTGCCTTTACAACAGCAGTTTTATCCGTACAGTCAGCTTTGACCGAATATTTCCCAGTAGTGATTCAGATACAGCTAAGAACTGCCCGGTTCAGCACAATGAGTCTCAGTACAATGGCATCGCACGACTTCTGATGACGGAAACCTACACAATTCAACACTGACTACAGCTTTGTCTAAAGAGAAAAGGGGCCACAGAGATGGATAATCAGCTGTGTTGGTCCAATGGGCCACTTTCACAACATTCACAGGCTTTTTCCCTCGAGACTATTTTTGTGTTGTCGGTCTCATGATAGAAATAGATGGAATGGTGCGATAAGGGTGAGAGAAAAGAAAGGCAATGGAGAGAAATAGATGAGCAGATATGGCTATTGAGAGTTGATTAAATGGAAAAGGAGTTTATCTCAATCAACAGTAAGAAATGGTAAATACCCTCTCAAAGTGGCTTTTTAAGTTCTTAGTATAACTGTTTAACCCGCTACTAACATGTATGTTTAACCCGCTACTAACATGTATGTTTAACCCACTACTAACATGTCTGTTTAACCCGCTACGAACATGTCTGTTTATTACACACTACTAACATGTCTGTTTATAACACGCTACTAACATGTCTGTTTAACCTAACATGTCTGTTTAACCCGCTATTGACATGTATTTTTAACTTAACATGTCTGTTTAACCCGCTACTGACATGTATGTTTAACCCGCTACTGACATGTATGTTTAACCCGCTACTGACATGTCTGTTTAACCCGCTACTGACATGTCTGTTCAACCCGCTACTGACATGTCTGTT
>JACXGJ010008768.1:0-26133 GCA_016801105.1 Esox niger
AGAGAGAGAGAGAGAGAGAGAGAGAGAGAGAGAAAGAGAGATGTGGCCAGGATTCCTGTAAGTAATGGGTTGGGGCAGAGCAGGGCTTATTCTAACACTAAGATTTAGGATAAAACATCTCAGTCATGGTTATTACTTGCATTAAGAGCAAAAAGAATAGGGGGGAGAAAAAAGAAAAATTGCTGAAAAAGACCTTCAAGCAATTATTGGATTTTGTTAAATGGAAAATAGACAAATAAGAATTTTCAGCTTTTCAGATAGATGATGCTCTTGACAGAGACAGGATATAGTTTTCAGTTGCTGGCACAGTGTGATGATTATTATCTGATGCTCATTTGCAACAGCATGAAGAATTCATGTATTTCTTATTCTGAAATTATGCATGTCATCTCAATTTCTTTTTAAAATATCAGAATTTTTGTTCTGAAAAAAATGTCATACTGTGCAACTACAAAAATTGTTAAATAATGTTGTGACAAAATATAAAATACTCTGATAATATCAGTACTATTTAATACATATTGAGAAATATAAAATATATTTTTTCTGTATATGGAAGCATTTGAAAATGGTATTAAAATATTAATGAACATTGCCATAGAAATTGTGATGCAAATACTAGAGTTTTTGTATTTCACTGTTAGTAACCAATAGGTTCCAGCTACAGACACACAGACCACCACCTTTCGCAAAACACCTCCTCGTGTTAACTAACGCGAAAGCCATATATAATGAACCGTTGAAGCTATAGCTTTAAAAAAATGTCTCACGGTTAGACAAACCCCAATAATAGGCTTAAACGTGTATAGACTATGATAATCTAAATGTGCATACATTTGCACATTTTCAATCAACTTTGTTTCATGTTTAGCATCCCAATTCAGTTGTTTAATGTGTAACAACAATTATATATATATATATATATATTTGCATTAATTGGGCCTAAAACAGTTGAAACAGATTTCAAACAACAACAAAAAACATTGTTTCACATTTATTTATTCTTAAAATTCATTTATTGACCATCACCACAAATAAGCAAACATGAAACTTTCAGGCGAGACACCCAACCAACTCTATCGGCCATTACACTTTCTACAAATGAAATTTCCGATGGCACAGGGGTCTCATCCATTACAACCTGGGGCATCATCACATTCACCACACCTTAACCAAGACCAGAACGTGAATCATTACAATTAGGTTAATAAAATACATTTTAATTGGTGCCTGTATCTATGTATCCTCTGCTATGTGTATCAATGCAAGCTTATGCCATGTACTTACTGGGAATTCCTCATTCATGATTCATAATTCCAATCCCCATTAATGGTTAATTGCCATGTAATGGTACATGGCGAGAACAGATATATAAAATTGTCCTAAGACAATAATTTGTACGTTAATTACCTAGCTAGCTAAGTTTACAGATAACCAGATACCTTGAGAAGAAACAATGTTACAAACGACTAGTCAAAGCCTGATATCTTCACATCTGGAAAGTATTGTCTATTTAATTATCAATAAATCCAATAAAAATCTAATTTCCTGAAATCTGCTCTATCAATAATGACTGTTTGCGCACTCAAAAAAAAAAAAAAGACTTGTTCAGTGTAAGATTAGTGCCAATAAAGGACATGACCTAGCAGTGTTTAGTGAGAGGTGGTTAGCAAGAGGTGGGTCTCCAGGGCTGCAGCTGGATGCCTCTAGTAGAAAATGGCATCTTCACATCATTAGGAAAGTATTCAGACTCCTTCACTTTTTTCACATTTTGATACATCACAGCCTTATTCTAACGTGTATTACATTTATTTTCCCTCATCATTCTACACACAGTACTTCATGATGAGGAAGAAATATTGTGTTTTAGAAATGATTTTTAATGATTTTACAGTTTGATATCGAGTTTCAGGACCTGATTCTTTCTACTTACGTAACTCCAACTGTTTGGTCTTTGCCTTCAATCATGAGACTAGGCATGTGAGAAAACAGCTACCAACTACACTGGACAAATTCATCCATATCTCCAGCTGTTCATTTTATAATAAAAATGACGTGTTCTTGTGACTTTTTCCTTTCAGGTCTTAGTTTGTAGCATGGTTGGAAAATCACAGACGTTTCTGCAACTTCCGTGTCTTATGGAACAGAATTCATCCTGCTGCTACCTTCAGGATTAACAGCAGTAATATCATCGGTATTGACTCCAGTTTTTGTATTGTTCTCTTTGACAAATCAATGCCTGCCTCCTGGAGAGTGTTCCTGATTTGTTGGAATGTTGTGCCTTTTTCTCTTGACCAAAGTATTCTTCAAATTATTATTGAAATTCTGCACAATAACTCAGCATTTATAATTATAACATATTGCTGGAATACTGGAAAATGTAATTAATTGCTTGAGATTGAGAATGAGAAAACATCCAGAAAAGCTCAAAATGAATCTCTACCCTTTGGGCAAGTTGAAGATTTTACTTTTATAACAGCAAGCACAATATGTTACAGTTTATCTGATAACCATGAATTTCTATCAGTTTTATGTTTCCAAGCCACAGCTAATGTGGGGCTTGATTAACTGCCCTTAAGTCTTTCTCTACACACAAAGTGTTTAGATGGTATTTAATGAGGGATGCAACTTCAAAAATACATATGCCATGGATTCTAAAAAATGTAAATGCTAATTAATAATTTTTCCAAATGTGCCCATTTTGACAAGGTGTGTTCTTATAAAGGGTACGTTTAAGTGTACTAATCATACTGAAATATAACATATTTCCTGGGTTGGTCAATGCTAATTAATCATATTTCCATTGCTCAAAGCAGTCACAAGGAAAACCTCAGCAAAACAAGTGAGGAATCACCAATTTGGGTCGATTGCATCTAAACATTTTTAATTATGCTCATAATTTGATGTTTGGGGATGTGACCACAGAGCCCCTCTCTGAGTAAGGACACATTTTACCAGAGGAAAGCAAAGACAGACCCAGAATGCCAACCACAGAGCAGTTCTGTGTTTTCATCTACGTATTTGCCATACTCAAAAGAACAGCTTTAATAGCCATGTCAGAATTACATCCAAACAGGACGATTTGTACATCTGTGACTCTCCAGAAATGTCTTGCATGAATATCGTTGGCAAATGATTCCAGATTTCAGAAATCTTGCCTCACTGCAATGGTGGGCTATGTGAAATACTAATTCCCACTTTGAGGACTGGGAGAAAAGCACAAGCATCTGGATACATTGTGATAGAAATTCACCAATTAAAACTCTTTTTATAGGCAGTCAAGACTTCAATAATGCTTTAATTGAAAGAACAGATATTAACATTATATGCGTATTTCCCTGAGTAGGTGTTCTCTACATCAGTTGCATTACAGGGCTTCCTTCCTGGCCCTGCTCCAGACTGACCATAGCTTGTGTTCATTGTCTTCCAGGATCTCTGATCTCTTTACAAGGCTAAGTTTGAGTGTGTGCCAAAGATTCAAGGGCTTTTCAACGAATCCAGTTCATGTACATATAGGCAACCTGCCAATAAAACAATTTAGAGGCCTGAGTTGTAGCTGAGCGCTTTAAGTGGTAGAGTGACGTCCTTGGACACAGTTTTTAGTCATTGTCATGGAGACCTGATACTGTAACAGCAGTTGATCCGCCACAGATATCTTCTCATTCTGTCACAATACACTTTACTGTCTCCACTTCATTATTCCTTCTCTTCCATCTTGGCCTCTCTTTATCTCTGCCACACGCATTTTGACCCTGTATGCAGAATCTGTACATAGATAGGAGTCATGCCTTCTAAATCATATTAATGACAGGCTTCCAGGCCACATCAGCAGGCTAAATTTCATGACCCCCGACGGTCTTGTGGTGGTTAGGACATTACATTTTCTTCAGGGAGCTGGGGTCGGGCGTGTTACACAAGGAGTCTGCCTTGGTGACCCTGGCAGAGGAACCGTTATCACCAGTTACATGCTGCCTGTAATCTCTCCCTTCCAACCGGCTGCCATTTGCCTGAGCTGAACAATGAGTAACAGTACGGTTTCTATGAATAAGCAATACCAGCAATTTGTCCCAAAAGGTGAGGGCCCGCCAAACCAAATACCCAAAAGCTACAAAGGGCTCAGAGTGGGACACTGGAGCTCTACAAAAAATCTTTACTGTCACCATGCTTTCAGTTAGTATAGTCCACCTCTGTGACCAGACGCAAAGACACAATGCAGATCTAATGGAAGAAACTTAGAGTGTAAAGTGAAAAAAGATACACAATAGATATGAGAAACATGTGTTCCTGGAAAAAGAGCTGGAGCTGAAGGGAGTAGAGATGTGTGTGTGTGTGTTCAGTGTGTAGTGTACCTTTATTTCCAACCATTGAAGACAGATGTGCTCAAAGCAAAGCTGCATCTCGTGGCAAGGATTAGAGCGAGGAAAAAAAAGACTGAGTCAAACCAGAGATCATCCCTGTTACCCAGAATCAGCATCAAGTCAGCAGGGATGAAAACCACAAACATGACTAAAGACTCAGAAACAGGCACAAATGCACACTTAAACACAAACAAACACACGTACACACACACACACACACACACACACACACAAACACAAGTAATACAATAATAATCGGTCATGTAGTCACGTGGGTGCTGAACACACAGAAATGGGAAGGGAGCTACAGCCAAGAGCCCAACACACAGACAAACCTGAGTCTTGAGTCTAGGTCAGGTGGTGAGGGAGGAGGTAGTGAGGGAGGAGTTGGGGGAGGAGGTGAGGTAGGAGGTGGGGACAACGCTCCCCCGTGTGAGATTTGTAGTGTAAGAAAGTGGGCCGCATCATTTACTAACCTTTCCAAAGCTGTGAGTGAAGAGTGATGATAGGGGCTGGCATGAGAAGTAGTACTCAGGTAATAACAGAGTTTGTGTTTCCAGTAGCCATGTGTCGTGGTGGCTAATGGAACGGTTGACAGTGGTGATTAGGTAATCATAGGAGAGTGGTGACAGGGATAGCCTGGGGTAGTGCTAGTTAGTGGTTAGACTCAGTGCCAGCCTTGTCCCATTAGCTAAATCTCTACCAGCTTTTGCCCTGACGAAGGAGGGAATAGGACATCTTATCAAAAGCGTTATGGAGCACCAAGAAACTTAAAACACTCACACATAAGGGAAAAATGCAGTAGGATTCATATACATTTGGCTAGTGAACCAAAGCTCTCCCATATCTGAACCATAACGTTTTAAAAAACTGAAGATTAATCACCACATACTTTCGACATGAGTTGGAAGCAAATAGAAAAGCATTCATTACCAATTAACGTTCTCCTCCTGTTCCCATTCTGTATTGTTATGATTTCACATTCCGGATCCGTATTGTTCCGTAATACCAAGGTATGTGTGTGAATCGGGGGTCACCCCGGGACTGGGGAAATTAGCTGCGCCGGGCAAGGCCGGGCCACCCATAGCCCAGGCCGCTGCCCATGGTGTGTTCTGGGGTCCGAGGCCAGGCTTCCCTACAGGGCACGCTGGTCAATGTCTTTCAACACATCCCAACAAGGCAGAGGCTGTGGTCGTTGATGAACTCCGCTAAATTGTTCCTAGCACAGCCTCTAGGGCAGCTGTTAGTGCTGGTAAAAACATGTTGATTTCAAACACACTACTTTGAACTATGCACGTGGGAACACCGAGTGTTGATGGCAATGGTCCTGATGGACTAAAGGCTCTTAGTTTCTGGGGCCTGTAATACTCAGGTCCCCGGCCTCTGGCCTACAGCCTCCGGACCCCTGAGCTACGCTGAAAGATAATAATAGCTTCATTAGAGAGGGACAGAAAAGGAGAACCTGGCATGGCTGAGGAACGGAGGGCAGATGAAAGAGCTCCTAATGGAGAGAGCTATTTGACTGATAAGGCCTGCAGACGCCGTGACCTGCTGGTATGACGGTTAAAACCGCCAGCCACTTTTTAACGAAGGATCCCTGTTTTATAGATACACGTAATGCTACTGTTCACAGGCAAGCCATCTAAAGAGAAAGAGACAAAGAGCATAGTCCACATCTACGGTAACTCTCTGATCGGTAGAACGGGACAACTGAGATCAATAGACTATTAATGCTGCATGAGTACCGAGGGAAAAACCATACAAACTTATTATGAGAAACATGCCAATTACTTTACTGTCAGCCTGAGAACAGAATGAGTGGAACTCAGCACACCCCACAGAGCAACGACGAGATGTTCCAAATTCATCCACGGATGATAAACAATGTTTTTGGAAGTTATTGTTCTTAGGTGAGTTCATTGTTGCATCAACTCTGCAAAATATATTTAGATCAGATATTTATTAAATAGGTCGACAGTTAAATGAATGTACAAAATCTAAACTGGAAAATGAATCAATACATAATATCACATAATTTAATGCTTAAATGGTAATATATGATATGATTACGATTATAATTACACAAAAGTGACATTTCTTTCTATAGAGCATCCAAAAAATTATCCTGTTATAAGGACAATCACTGAAATACTGAATAATTTGCAATGTTTTATGTCCCAGTAACCCATGAAACCAACATTAATCTAGTTAAATGTAGCTGTTATCATTACCCCTACTGGCTGGTTTTCAAGGCCTGTACAGAATGGCTGTCTGGGAACTGCTGTGATCTTCCTGGACCAACTCAGTGCCAGATACAACGTAGGGATGTATGTATATAGCTACTGTGCCATAGATGTTCAAAAACAGAGAGCAATCAAGACACAAAGTGCATTGTTTTAATCCCAAATCTCTCCTCTCTCTGTCCGAATGCCTTGATCTAGAGCACCATCTTCACCCACATCTGACCTCCCCTCACTACACACACCCATGAACACGCCTGCTCGCACATTCAGGGCCACACACACGCCATTCCAATCACTCCCGTTTGCCTGCTGTCTTTACTCCGTCGTTGAGTAAAGACAACAGGGTTGACAACTGTTGCATCCTGGGAACACTCTTCATTTTAATTCATGCCATGGCAACCAGATAGGATGAAGATGTGGCACAGGGGTTTTCTCCACTCGGTCTTTCCCAATGCCTTACCTTCTCCTTGTTCTTGGGTAAATGACATCATGTGTTGAATGCACGTGGGTGTTCATCTGGCTGCAGAGATGAAGGTGTCAGAGCAGAGGCATAAAGATGTTCATGAAGGGATAGAAGGTTAGATCAAGGAGTACAGAAAGTTATATAAATAGGAAGGAAAGTGGATAAAAAATATTATGATGAACTGGGGTTATACACAGGAAAGCTATGTACAACCCTGTGCATCCCAACTTCAACACAACCTGCAGCTCTGTCCCAACCACTGTACTGACAGACATTCCTATCTGGAATGTTGGCTGGAAGCGGCCGTCCCACTGCAAGACTCTACAGATGTCTGCATGAAAGTCTCACAGCAAAATAAAAGAGCCCTGAAGAGTCTCACACCAGAGTAACAGAGCTATGAAGAGCCCTGCGGAGTCGCAGAGCAGAATTATAGAGACCTGAAGAGTCCAGGCAACCACAGGCCCTTGGGTGAAGGAGCTAACCCCTTCCACCTGGGGCTTTTAAAAAGAAGGAGCTTACAACTTCTGAGGGCTCTATGCACACATCATTAATTGTGTCTAGAAGGCCCTTTCCCAAAGATTGGCACATGAGTCAGAGGTCAAAGTGATAGCAGTTGAGACGTCTGAAATAGTAGTCTGGCAGCGATAGCAGAGGTGGGGTTTTGGAGGGCAGCCTTGTAGACAAAACGGCTGTCCTAATGGGAGCAGCTGACTTGCCGTCAGGCACTTACCTAGTCTCCATATGAACTGATAGCAGGACATGATAACCCCAGGAGGCTTTGCTAAACAGCGTCAATGAAAATGCCAGAGGTGGTTGGCCTACTTAGCCGGTCAGTAAAACACAAAGGGCAGGGCAACAGGACTAAAAGGAGGACCACCCAAAGTCCTGAGCGTTGACTTGTGGGTCTAGATGGACCATAGGTGTTGGGAAGAGGTCAGGGTGAGGTCATCACAGTATCCCTTACCTATTAGCTACCAAATTACAGATAAAAGTGTGTTTGTGTGTACGTGTGTGTCCATTGTGTGTTTCGGTTCATGAAGCACTTCAAACATGTTGTGTTTTTTTTTTTATCATATTGGGCAGGGCGATATATCTCTCTAAGTGGGGTGACATAGGCAGCTCTCCACTCTGTAGACCAGCCAAGGAACATCCCCGGCAGACGTCATAGTACTAGCAGTGAGTATGCAGAGCCATCATTTCTCACGTCACTTCAGGCTCAGACGAGCGGGAAAACAGCAGAGATCAAGGCACATGCTGCCATAAAACAATTACTCACAGAGCAATGCCCCCCGAGTCTGTGTAGTGTCACTACAACAATACAATCTTGTTGATTCATTCTTGCCAGTGCGTGTTTGACATCAAAAACACAGTTTAACTTAAAAAAATATTTATTAACCGTTATACTGGTTAAAATTATTAATATGAAAGGACTGTAAAAACGGACAAGGAGATGTTTTATTTTCTCTTCCCAGCAGGCAACTTTAATGTCCTCTAAGGTTATTCCCTGGAGGACGTCACTGGCCTGTGCTCAGCGCAGTCATGGAGCATGCTCAGTGAGGCTTTCCCACAGAACTGGCATCCCACCGGAGACATTGTGTAACTGAGACCCACTCTTACTACAAGCTGAGCGTCAGACCAGACAGAGAATGGCCCCTGTCACTTCCCCATCCACCATCCAGCCCTCAAACCCACCCTATTTAGAACACCAGGTCAAGGAGGGGCTTGGTTCCTGTAAGGAAGTCTGTCACATCCTTCCATGAGAAAGGCCATGTCCAGACCATTAGGGGTTACACAACTCATCTGGGTGTGAGGTATGTTGTATGTCTCTTGAGGGCCAGTCTCAGCCCCAGATCCATTGTGATTTTCCCCAAGCACAGCCCTGCATTCTCAGGGAAAGGAAGCCCTCCCAGAAGAGTGGTGATACAGAGGTGATATACACCGCTCGTTTACCTTGTTACCGTAAGACCTGAGATCTGGCCATTGGCCATGCACATGTGCTTCCTCACTGGACGTGATGGGAGTGTGCCACAAAGAATGCCAGGAAGGAACCACTCCTTCCGCCAGCTAAGCGGACCTGAAGTAGGCTACTATACTTGGCATGTCCTACTTCCTTACCTGACAAAGGCTTGTTTCAAGGAGGAAGCCGCAGTGTACCCAACAGTGAGTTATAGCATATGGTAACATCTTGGCCATTCCACGTCCCTGCTGAGAGGAAGGGAGGATGCTTACTCCCTCGTTCTTTCTAATCTTTCATAATCCAAGGAAATAGGTGAAGTGCTTGTCACCTCATCCTTCCATGCATCCCTATCATATATCATTGCCATGCATGGAAACAACCGTTATCTACTATCAGAAGTTTCATACAATTCAACGTACCATGCACTTGATCCCTCTGGTCATGAAGCACTAACATCTAGGCTAATTATAGCCCATTTGTTTCTGAGAAAAAATACATGGGATTTTATTTTGTTTATATTCAGACTTGTCAACTTTTTGCCTGCATTTTCAATACAAAATGATTCACTGATACTTACCAATACAAGTAACATCTGATACCAAAAATCACATGTTACCTGCTATTGCTTAGGGCACAACTGTGTCAACATAGCCTCAGCCCTGTGACATTATAAAGTATGTTCATGTTGCTGTTTCTTTTATAATATATAATTCACATTAATAAGTACAGGGGGAAGGACATTTGATTTGACATTTTAATCATTAATAGTATAGTATCAAATATGGATCACATAATTTTCTATGTTTAAAAATCCATCAGTTTGTTAATCTCAACTATTTGTACTTGAAATCGGTTTGAATCTTGATTTGTGAAATGAATCCCAACATTATCCATCGTTGCCTCTTCAACCCATCCTTGCTTCTTATCTTTCTACCTTCTTCCAGAATATTCATTGTTTCATCACTCCATTTAGCCAGGCACCCCTAATGCCCCATTTCCAGTAACATCTCTTCTTGGGTGCTATATAGTGGTAATAAAGGAAGACAAGAATGTTGTCCCCACATGCGTAATGATGGAGTTCATTTGTCCTTCCATCACTGTACAGGATTCCTTAATTCACTGTGAAGGATTTCTTAATTCACCGGGCAGGATTTAGTTTGACACTTTTTTATAGGGATGATTAACGTCACATTCCTAAATGTTTCTCTTTGACATGCTAAAGATACTAAAATCACACAGATTTATTTTATTTTCATTGTCAAGTTATTTGAAAAATTCATCAATTTCTCAAATGTCAGTGGTTATAATCCTTGACTGAGTCAAGGTCATAAAGAATCCTGAAAGAACGGGATAGGTGAAAGCAATTTGGCAGATACTGTTCTTCAACTATCCAGGTGGATTGGGATTTATGATAAACTCTATATCCACACATAGCCAAACAGAGGACATTAAAAGTTCAGGGAATCCCCTTTTTCTTTAATAAAAAAGCCACTAGTCAAGATTGAGTATTTACAAAGCCTACTCCTCAACGAAGGGTCCCCTAGGCTCTGGGCCCCAGAAAACAGGAAGTTCGGCTATCTATGGTCAGCCTGAAGCCTGATACGTGTTTGTATTTGTTCCAGAGAGTAAAAATGCTTTGTTCTGCAATATCAAGTATAATCTCTGAATGTGGAGAAAGGGGGAAAGTCTCAGGATTGTTGGCTGAGGACCCTAGAGAAAACAAAGCCCCTCTAGTCCATTACAGTTTAGCCAGTATACAGACAATAAAAGGTTTCACAAAAAGCCATTGTGTTTGAATGTTTATTACAAAGAAATCTGAAATAATTTCTATTTTCTCTACTAACCCACTAGATCCCTATCAAGTGTCACGGAAGTGCCACAGTCCGAAATGGGAACCTCAACACATCGGTCACCTTCCTTGTAGTCTTTTGAGGATCCTTGTGGGGTTCTTCAAATTAAAACTGTAAGCATAGCCCTTTAAAACATGGTTCCTTGAACAAATTATAGGTGCTCCCCAAAAGTTACAGTTTAAAGAATCCCCAAAGTCTCCTCCAGGAATCTGTTCTTTACAGTTTACACACAATTCTATAAGGCTTGCTAAACAAAAGCCTGCTTAACATCTTATAGCCTGGGGATTCAGACATCCTTCTTCTTGCTGATTTTTAAAGCTTAACAGGGTCAGTACTTGTTGGTGTCTGGATTGGAGACCAGATGCTGCTGGAAGATATTCTTGAGGGCCAGTAGGGGGAACTCTTTCCTCTGGTCTGAAGATCAGATCCCAATGCCATAAGGCAAGTTGACATTGCCCTGCGTTAGGTCCCATCACAAAGAAGGGATTTTACAACAACAGGTGTTGACTCTTTATGCTAACCCTGATGTCCTGGCTACGGTTCCAAACTGAACTTCATACTATCATGTCCACCTTTCCAGCTTCCATTTGCTCATTATTTCACTCTCTTCCCCCATGCCACTAAAAGTGTAAAGTGTAATTACTTACACAATCACACATTTTTAGTTGGATAAGTGTCAGCTAAATTACTAAAATGAAAATATAATTTCTGAGCAAAGATAAACATGAGAAAATGTCATGAGAAAATGTCCGAACCATTAACATTCGCATGTGTTTTCCATGACAATATCTGCAGCTGGGAGGCCCAGATGTTTAGACAACTCCTGAACAGTTAATATTTATGTCTAAAACCCTGCAGAAAGAGAGGGCCTTTCGGCTTGTGATTTATGAGAACCAGTAATAAGGCTGTAATAACTAACCAAACCATGGAATTCTTAAGAATTCTCTAAAACATCAGGTGCTAGGATATATTCTGTCTTGTGAGCTAGTACATATAGCACACGACCATCTCAAGTAGCAATTACTGGATTACATTGACAAAAATCTGCCTTTCCATTTTCTTTTACCAAGAGATTATCTGGGTCATCTCTCATGAAGAGTGTAAAATGTTGACAGGTGAAAAGGGTAGTAAATGAGTGCTGTTGAGAACGCTTAGTCACAACTATGCACATAGCATGGAGACAATCCTGTTGCAAACCAAATCTTTATATAAATGTTAACAGCAGAGGGCACATTTTCTCCATATTTGAGCTGTGTTCCAGCGCTGTGAAATCATGGCAGAACACTACCAATCATGATGTAAAGAAGCTACTCCAGATAATGTTGATTATTATTCATTTACAGACACCACTGACAGGCATTTGGGGCCTTCTCTATCAGTGGCCTTTAATCAGAATGGGCAGCGTTCAGCCAACCAATCCCACATTATAATACAGCTAGAGGGGTAAACATATAACGCTCTTATTCTTCAATGCATCATTCAATCCCTATGACATATTGTTCCTTGGACAGACATTTCTGCCACAAGCACAGTACAGTGCCGGCAAAACACTGGGATAGTGACGTTGTTTTCGCACGTTGACTATAAGGTGGCCCTCTTATACTTGAACATAAACTGTTTCTTGGTAGTATCATTTACCAATACAACCTGAACATTCCAGTCTTGTCACTGAAACACTTCAACATTCAGGCAACCATAAGCAATAACCAGCTCTTCACCATCCGTGATCAAAACAGAAAGTTGGAGGAGTATTAAGAATTTTTCTGCGATAGTTTATTATGAACTGACCTTTGGACTATGGGCAAGTGTTATAAATTTCAGTCAAGGCTGTACTTCTTGTCTTAATGTAGAAGAATGATTGTGTGGGTGTTTGGAAAATAATTAGAAAATATTTTAGTAAACATATTTGAATGTCTGATATGATCTTCTAGAGCCAAACCACTTACTCAGTTAAATATAAATGGTATGTTAAAATTTAATCAGTGTGGTGACATACATTTGGAAAAAAGTGTTTTTTAGAAGCACAGGGCATTAGATTTCTTTTGTAGTTGCTGTTGTTTTGTTGCCTCTGAGAACACTCAAGAGAATGTTTATCATTGATAAAATTATAGGAGATAGCAAAAAGTCAGAAACTCAAACTCATTAGAAATTATTTTATGTGGCAGTAGAATAATTGTTCTCGCTACAGTTGAAAAGCAATGTACAGTTAGACACAAAAACATTAACGATTTAAAATTTGAGGTAGCTTAACCATGACATGAAAGACATTTCGTTTTATTGTCTCTAGGCTAGAATATTTCAAGAGATTCTGTTAATTAATTATAATTATGCAAATGGCTACATGTTTAGTTCATACCAGTCATATTCACTACCCCTACAATTTAGCCTACAATTTAAACAAATATAGTTTGGTCTCTAGCTTGAATGGTTTAAAAGATATGGTTTCCTGTATTAAAACAATGATTTATGGTTAGTTAACAATATGCAAATGTATACTAATTTATATTTCCATAATAATAGTAAGAAAAAATATTTTTATAAACAATTCTTTTCAAACCTGTTGAGAAAGTGATCCAAATAGATATGCATATTTGTATGTGCTGCAATATTAAGCACCATGCCTTTTATTTTGTATGAAGGGGCTATCAGGCATTGTTAATTATGCCAGCTTTTGTATGATAATCAAACTTCCTAAATACTAATCATTGATACAACAAACACATTAGTTAGTTGTGAAAGTTCATGACCATGACACAAACAATACTATTTCCAGCTCATAGGAGTAATGTAAAACCCTTTGAGGGCAGAAACGATTTATTGGTTCTGTCAGGCTACCAATCAAAATGCAGCAGAGGCGTGAGCAAAAGAGACAGAAGCCTGGGATTTGCTGATATAAAAAGAGGTTTTGGGGAGCTAAACGCTACAAGACATCACTGGACCTAAACACATATACAGTATAAGCTCATTGTTTATTCTATCCTTGTGGGGACCTGAAACCTAGCCTGACCTTTCATGTTCCCTGTTCCCTAACTTTAAATTGCACCCCAATAACCAAACTATTATTCCTGAACTCCAACTAGTCATAACACATAACCCTAAACCGGTAATCCCAATTCTTACACTGTGCCCAACAGCACATTTTTCCCTAACCCTAACCCCTGAGGTGGGAATTGCATTTTCCCTGGTCGGGGCAAAGCAGAAAACCTTGTGGGGACTGATTTTGTCATGTGTTTCTCTCTTTATCTCCACTGGTAACAGGGGAAGTGTCAGTCAGTAGGGCTGCTGTCTGGTTACCCTTGTACCTGTCAACCACAACAACCAGGGTACCTGTCACAAAAAACATTCCTGTCTCCCCTATAGAACACAGTCAGTTGAGTGTCACTGATGTCAGTGGGTTGTAAATGCCAGGGAGTCTGAGAAACACTGTAGAGCTGAACAGAGTGTATCTAAATGTCTGTTAACATGTGTGTGGCATGATTTATCCACCAATCAGATGAGGAAATGTCTGGAGGGAGAGAGACACTGTACTGTAATGTAGTCTGTCTTCATCTGCGTGACCATGGTGACCTGAAATGTGCCTGGGAGACACTGCTGTTTCACAGGCCGATTTTGAAGAAAGTCCATCCAGGTTTCAGCAATTCTGCCAGTCCTTTTGAATCATTCATTCAAACATCAAATGTGCAATCATGCTGGAGAAAAAACAAACCATAACCCTGAAATAAGCAACTAGCATGCAACTGTAAAAAGTGGGATGATTTTCATTCAAATGTAACATTTTACATGTACATTTTGGGCATTTTGGAAACAGTTTCATCTACAGTGGGGATAACAAGTATTTGATACACAGCTGATTTTGCAGGTATTCCTACTTACAAAGCATGTAAAGGTCTGCAATTTTTACCAGAGGTACAGTTCAACTGTGAGAGACAGTCTAAAACAAAAATCCAGAAAATCACATTGTATGATTTTTAAATAATTTATTAGCATTTTATTACATGACATAAGTATTTGATCACCTACCAACCAGTAAGAATTCCGTCTCTCATAGACTTCTTTAAGAAGCCCTCTTGTTCTCCACTCATTACCTGTATTAACTGCAACTGTTTGAACTTGTTACCTGTATAAAGGACATCTGTCCACACACTCAATCAAACAGACTCCAACCTATCCACTATGGCCAAGACCAGAGAGCTCTGTAAGGACATAAGGGATAAAATAGACCTGCACAAGGCTGGGATGGGCTACAGGACAATAGGCAAGCAGCTTGGTGAGAAGGCAACAACAGTTGGCGCAATAATTAGAAAATGGAAGAAGTTCATGATGACGGTCAATCTCCCTCGGTCTGGGGCTCCATGCAAGATCTCACCTCGTGGGGCATCAATGATCATGAGGAAGGTGAGGGATCAGCCCAGAACTACACAGCAGGACCTGGTCAATGACCTAAAGAGAGCTGGGACCACAGTCTCAAAGAAAACCATTAAAAACACACTACACTGTCATGGATTATAATGCTGCAGAGCACGCAAGGTCCCCCTTTCTGAAGTTTGCCAATGACTATATGGATGATCCAGAGGAGGAATGGTAGAAGGTCATGTGGTCTGATGAATATACCAAAAATAGAGCTTTTTGGTCTAAACTCCACCTGCCAAGTTTACAGGAAGAAGGATGAGTACAACGTCAAGAACACCATCCCAACTGGAGGATGGAGGTGGAAACATCATTCTTTGGGGATGCTGTTCTACAAAGGCGACTGGACGACTACACCGCATTGAGGGGAGGATGGATGGGGCCATGTATCGCGAGATCTTGGCCAACATTCTCCTTCCATCAGTAAGAGCATTGATGATGGGTCGTAGCTGGGTCTTCCAGCATGACAACGACCCGAAACACACAGCCAGGGTAACTAAGGAGTGGCTCCGTAAGAAGCATCTCAAGGTCCTGGAGTGGCCTAGCCAGTCTCCAGATGTGAACCCAATAGAAAATCTTTGGAGGGAGCTGAAAGTCTGTATTGCCCAGCGACAGCCCCGACACCTGAAGGATCTGGAGAAGGTCTGTATGGAGGTGTGGGCCAAAATCCCTGCTGCAGTGTGTGCAAAACTGGTCAAGAACCACAGGAAAGTTATAATATATGTAATTGCAAACAAAGGTTTCTGTACCAAATATTAAATGTTGTTTTCTGATGTATCAAATACTTATGTCATGCAATAAAATGCAAATTAATTATTTAAAAATCATACAATGTGATTTTCTGGATTTTTGTTTTAGATTCCGTCTCTCACAGTTGAAGTGTACCTATGATAAAAATGACAGACCTCCTTGCTTTGTAAAGAGGAAAACCTGCAAAATCAGCAGTGTATCAAATACTTGTTCTCCCCACTGTATAGTGACACACATTTTAGGTAAATGCAATTTTCAGGGACAAAATTAAAAAGGTTTTCACATGGCATGCTGGGTTTGGATCTGGCAACCTTTGGGTTACTAGTTAGATGCCATAATCACTAATTTAACTGCCTCCTGCAAACAAACAAGTATTATGTGTAAGGGTAACATTTGATTTTACCATGACCGATTCAGAAGAATGGACAGAGACAGCAGTGCCTTCCAGGCAGGCACATAAGGGGACCTTTGCCCTTTCTGCTCTTTGTTCAACTCTTCTGTTTTCTGCCAGTTCAATCCTAAGGCTCTGGTCAGGTCTTTATCGGTCTCACTATACAGTTCTCGTATCAGGCTCTGGTATAAGCTGTTTCCTGTGGTGGGGCCGTTAACGACTCACGTTATTGAGCACAGACACTCGTACGTATAGGCGATATCAGAAGGCTACACAAAAACGTGTAGACAATGTTGTCAGTATTGACATCTTAAAAAGTGCACAATAAAGCAAAGGTACACATGGTATGAATGTGGCAAATTCTATGATTCCTAGCTCCTCTTACCTGCAGACTTGGCTATGCAACATAATATTAATCACAGTTCACATAACAATAAACACATGTGCACACAGTCTAAGCTGGCCAGACATCTGAGGCGAAACTTCTCTGAAATCTTCCTTGCAACAGAACATGGCTGTCATCTTTGCTCCAGTCAGGTCTGACTGAACAGGACGGAACGTCCGCGTGTTTCCATGGCAACGGTAGAGAGGTTCCAAGGTCACTGAGCCCCCCCAGCTGCATCCCTGATTCTGGGCTGCTATGGTTACTGTTATGTCGTTATTACAGATTTCATAACTTGTGAGTAAACACAGCTGGGATGTAGTCTAACCAGTCATTACATTGCAGGAGCAATAAAGGGCTCTGGGTCTATCGGATTAAGGTTCAGAAAGAGGTAGCAAGACGATAGACAGGGAAGTGTTTTTCTGCTGGAGACAGGACTAGATCCATTATTTAGGTAAAAATCCCCCTTCACCGGCTATGGGAAAGATTGCTTTAGTGCTATAGCCATCTAATTTTCATTAATACCAGCTGGCTACAGAACACTGCTGCCCAAAACACACATTGATGTCAATGTCCTCATGAAATACTTGTAATGGAAGGTGTAAGTAGACAGTTATTTGACATTATTGTAACTGCAAAATGGAAAAATTTACATTTGAAACTTGTATTGTGACAGTGCTTGAGACCTGTTACGTTTGCATATTCATTCATGCACAGCAGTCCATAAGTCAGTGTTTCCCAATCCTGGTCCTGGGGTGCACATTTTAGGTTTGGCCCTAGCACTCATACATCTCATTCAAATTAAAGACTTGGTGTTAGGATGATTATGTCAATCAAGTGTGGAAGTGGAAGGGAAACATTTGAATCAGGTTTGTGAGTGCTAGGACAAAAAACAAAGATGTCCACCCCTTCACCAGGATTAGGAAACAACGTCATAAGCATTTGGATGTTTCTGATTTATTCAAATTTCGGAATCATGGTGGCTTGCTTGACATGCAGTGACTTGACTTGCAGCTGCCCACACAGTTTTCAAGAACATTTTACATAGGGTGGCAGGAGGGTGGCATGTTGAAATTCAAGTCCACTTATAAAAATTCAGCGACTTAAGATGGACAGTGTAATAACTTGCCAATAAATAGCAAAAAGGTTTATGTGTTCAAAGTTGGATTATGTGATAATGTGTTCAAAGTTTGTGAACGTGACGTAGGTTACCTGTAAGGCTCAAACACCGGACTCCGTGGGCAGGGCAGACTTGACACAGTTTTCCACCGCAATTCGCAAACACTCGTGGCTGACCGTAACCGACAATTTACATGCACCAGGGGAATTAACGTTTGTGACTCTTTACGTTGTTTGATTTCGATTACGGTTAATCTTTTTGAAACTATTCGTTAGATGTTTAATTCATGATTTTACAATCCTAAATTATTCTGTTGTAAATGTGACTTTGAGTATACTGCTGCTTCAAGCGATCAAACACCTGCAGGATCCAAGAAAGAGTTAGTGAATCTCAGATCGCTTACAGAAATTCGTTAATGCGGGTGGTGACCCATGTCCCTTGTCTGAAGTGGCTATAGGAATCAAACTTGTTACATGGGAACAAACATTGTTCAATGCCCCTTTGTTATCAGGACAAGCATGTCATGAAAATGATGGCAAGCTATTTCACCTGCAAATTTGCTAGCTCGAACTTTACCAATAACATTGACGCTTTCATTACATTAGCTAGCAATATCAGACATATCAAAACTATAATAAATGGCTGCAGGTAATGCAATTTTATAAGATTACATTTGTATTATATATTTAGTTAACATGTGCAGCTGTACCTTCTTTCATTACTGCTAGGCTAGTCTATTGCGATCCTGACAGCTCAGTTGCATAGAGTACCATGGACCGACGCGCTGTGCTTTCACTGGGAGGGGGAGCAGCACTGTGACAGGAGCGAGCAGACCCCGGGACTCAACCATTTTACCGGGAAGGGTTAACGTAGAGTTAACGTAGAGTGACAACGTAAGTATAAAAATATAATACTACTCAATAAAATTAAAGACGACTATACTGCAGCAGACACTCCTGACAACTGGGGTGACAAGGCCTTTTTGTAGGGTGGTTTCGCCCGGTGGTTCGGCGAGTGCGACTACGTCTACCTCAGCCAGAAATCCTTCAACTGAATTGCCATACGCTGGATGGAATGCACTCGCTAGACTTCCTTGATCTCAAGAAACGTAACTACCCAAATATGCAAATTAATTGGAAAAATTAAACACTCAAAGTAGTGATAGACAAAAAAGACATTGTCTGATGTTTCAGTACATAAAATACATATAACCCTTTACTGAAAATGTTTTAAAAACCCGGCAAGTTCCTTGTTTTTAACCAAACTCAGATTAACAATACCAGCTAAAATTTGAAGGCTTATCAAAGCCCATTTTAAACATGCCTATCTTTGTTATATGATCATTGAATTTGTTAGGCTGTGACACAACATTAAATAACTGCAAGTTATAAAACAATATTTTATCATCACCCTGCCTGGCCAAAGGCTTATTGGTTCATTAGAGGAAAACCTCCTGAGTGGCCTTCAGAGATCTCACGTGGTGCTCCCCCCTCTGCAACACTCTGTCATAGGGAAGAGAACAAGACCTTGGTGTCCCAATTCACTTTCTCCTGTCATGACATTGGAGGACAACGATTTTCATCCACACTCATTTAAAGAACCGAGCCCAAAGGACCACACTGGTTTACAACACACAAATCAACCCTACTTTATTTTGAAATATGATTAGATCAATTACTTCGCTCTCTCTTCGCCACCAATAACATATAATAGTTGGAAAGCAACGAGGTAGTAAGGTGCACATCCTTGTCACACATTTACACCAGTTTAATAATAATACCAAGACATGGACACTGAAGATCATTTTTAATATATTTTTTTAATTTTAACATTGTCATACTTTAACTTTATTTATCCCTTCATTCTTTTAAAATGATTACTTCTGAATGTACACATACCGCAAACTGTCAAAAATATACAAACAAATGCAGGCTTGTGCTATAGTCTGATAAAATGTCTAAAAAACAGTGGCACTGGGAGAGAGGAAGAACAGAGAAGATGTGGAAACCCTAAAGACATGCACAGCATCTGGGTGGGTGGCACCAGTAACTGGGACTGTGCTGTCTGCCTCCATGAGCAGTGGAAAAGTACATACCAGTCAGACAGATGGCTGAGGAAAACACCAGTCTCATATCAAATTAAATAAAAATACGCTCATTAATGGAACTGTTAGGCACATCATAGTTTTTTTGTGGTTTTACAGTTTCTGTAAAATTCAGATAAATGTACAATGCTTAACCAAATGACCAAAAAAAGGACGACCCAAGAAAACCGAACTGAAGAAGAAAGTTCAAATGTCCGCTTTTAAAAGTTGATAGGTTTAGGAATCATTGCCCAGTAGGAAAGCAGAAATGTCCTATCATTAATAAGTTACTCTTGTCCAGGTCTGGGTGTGTAGAATATAGCTGAGTGTTCAGAGGGGATCCATGGTGCCATAGGACAGGGAAGGCTGACTGTGAACCATCAGATGCTCAGGTCTTTGGGGCTCTCTTTGTAGCCTTTCCGCTTGGGCTCGGGTAGGGCTTTGTAAGGATGACTGGCATCAGACTTGAGTGTGCTGTAGTACTCCTTCAACCTGGGTGCCGGTGCCGCTGCCCCCTCCTCCTCCTCCTCCTCTCCTTCGTCTTCTGGTTCTCCTAAGCTCCTGACAAGTGTGATGTCTCGTCCCAGGCTGCGCGCTCTGTAGCGGGTGTCTGGGGACTGCTCCCGGGGCGCGTAGCGTAGCTCTCTGTCCATGTTCTCAGATGAGTGGCCTCTCAGCAGAGAGCTGTACTTCTTGTAGGCGCTGTCAGACTCTGGGGTGCGGACTCGGGGAAGGGGCTCTCCTCTCAGGCCACGGGCGGTTGCAGCTAACAGGCCGTCTCCTCTGTAGCCAGGTTCCTGGTTAGAGGCTCTCATCAGGAGGCTGTCCTCCCCATACCGGCGCACCTCTCGGGGCTCCCTCAGCAGAGTCGCTTCCCTGTTGGGCCGGTCTAGGGCTGGGGGCTCCCGTAGGATGCTGTCCTCCAGGAAGGTGCTTGACACGGGGCCAAGAGGCTTCCTCAGCATCTCTGGAGCCATCTCCTCGTTTGCCCTCTCCATGCCCCGGCCCCTCTGTCTGTCTGGGGACGGCAGCCTGTAGGGCTCAGCGGACTGGCTGCGGTGATAGTGAGTGGGAGAGTGGTTCCTGTAGGGTGATTGATGTCGTTCAGGGGAACGGTGGGTGGACCTAAATGGGGAGCGGTGGGTGGACCTATAAGGGGAGCGGTGGGTGGACCTATAAGGGGATTGGTGGGTGGACCTATAAGGGGAGCGGTGGGTGGACCTATAAGGGGATTGGTGGGTGGACCTATAAGGGGATTGGTGGGTGGACCTATAAGGGGAGCGGTGGGTGGACTTATAAGGGGAGCGGTGGGTGTTGTGGTGCCTGGCAGGAGAGCGTCCACGCCTCCCTCGGTTCCCGTGTGTGCTGTCCAGTGTGTTATCCGCGCTGCGGGTGCGGCCTCGGGCCTTTTCTGGGGAGCGGTGTTTCCGGTGCTGACGACCGCTGCGGTGTTGGTGGTGAGTGCCGTGGCTCTCCCCGCCAGACCTCTTGCTCCTGTCGCCTTTCTGGTTGGAATGCTTGGACTCCCCTCGGTGCCTGCTCTTTTCTGGGGAGCGGTTTCGGTGTTTGGAATGGTGGTGGCCCTTCTTGTCCTTGCTCCGGGATGGTTTGTGAGGGTCTGGTGCATTGGGGTCCGATGGTGCATTGTCGTGGGGCAGGGCGCTCACTTCCGAAGCGTTTTGTACCCCTGCGGCTGGACTGACAGGGTCGACACCGGGGTCTGGAAGAGAACACGACATACAACACAGTGGGGTGGATGAAACACATTGCAATCACAGGCTCCTGGACTTCACACTAGACTAGGTCACCTTCCTGGGACCAACAACCAGGACAAGAACATTATCAGTAGCTATGCCATATCTAATGGTGTTGTCAGCAAACAAACACTACAATCTATATATACACCGTTCATTTGGATGCACAGCCACAGCTGACGATGATAAGTTATTAGTATCGCTACAGAATGTTATGAGCCAAAAGCAGCAATGTACTGGAGCACTGGTGGAACAGCCAAAGCCTGGAGATGTTCCCCACAACAAACCTGTCCCCCAACAAGAGCCCAGGGGTGGAGTCTGGCTTGAAGGAGCCGAGAGGGGCTCAGACGACAGTTGGACCAGCGGTTGGCTACGATGCGGTGTACTGCATGGTGTTGATGCCGATTTGGATTGGCAAATTCATGCTCACTCATGCTCCAAGGATTCTGATGTGAGATCTATATTCAGTGCAACTAACAAAACCAAGATGACTTTTTCAGCTGCGCAATGATGCAAAATGTATGAGCATGGTTGGCTTCTGGAAGGACATTGGGAATAAATGCCATTCTATTAGCTTTTACTTGACTAATCAGCTCACCAGATCAGCAAATAAACCCTGTGGATGTCAGTCCAAGACAGCTTCTGGAAGTTGCAACAGTAGTAACTCTACTTGCCTCTTATTTTCTACCTTCACCTCCAATGCAACTGGTACTAAGGGACATACTACAGATGCTAACTAGACGGTAAACAGCTAGAAGAGAAAAGGTGGTTAAGGAGGGATGTATTGGTTGTTTTTTTGAATAAAACAGGATCCTTGGCATGTCAGCAGCGGCCACACTATGCCCACAGTTTGAATGCAACAGGTGGGATGTATGAATCCATGTTCTATATGACAACAGCGGCGGCAGTACTGGCAATGCATTCTGGGTGAATGGGTTCTTAAACATGGAGCAGAGCACGGGGTGAACTGACAGCGAAGCACACAGCAAGACGGAGAGGCCGGAGAGATGGAAAGACCGGAAGACAGAGACCGGAGGAGACCAAGGACAGCTACGAACCATGGTTTGATTTTGGTAGGAACTAGGATCTCCCAGCTTGTCATTAGAGGATCTCATACATGCGGTGAGATGGGGAGCAACCATCGCTGAGGGAAGGAAGAGCCGAGTGAAAGAAGGGAAAGGTAGATAAAAGAGAAAAAGACAAGAGTTTAGATCCTAAAAAACAATATAGGCAGAAGAAACAATCATTATTGTCTTTGTTTATTTTTTTAAATGGAAAAGGTGTTTATTTGACCATTTAAATTGTTCAGAGAAAGAGACATACCAGGAAATACCCCCACCCTTGAGTGAAAAATAATCAGTTCCAGAAAGTCCATGAACCCAGAGCACACACTCACAGAGACTCAACAAACAGCTCCTGTACAGGCACCAGCAGAGACCCGAATCCCATAGACATAGCCAGATGCATACACAACAACACCGTATGACATTGTAACGAACAGAATGTCAAGGGGGGTGGAAACTAATATGACAGAAAATGGTAAAAAAACAAAAAACATACAACCTCACAGAGATGTCATATAGGTGCAGGAAAGGCATAGCATATTCTCAACGCAACAAATCACACAAACAATATGGGCAATATTTTCCCAAATCAAGAATGCATTAAGATTAATTGTGACCATCAATCAACAGATTAATACAATTAAAATGAAATATTCCATAAATATTATGGAAAATGGGCAAAAATAAAAAAATACATTTGGTTTTACACTGACAACTTCATGCAGGCCATCTAGATTAATATGTGGGTTGATTTATAGCTCTGTAGCCTACACGAACAAAAATACTTGTTGGTCAAAAATACAAAAAAATGTTTTTGGTTACAAAAATGTCTATTGAAGTGGAGCAGAATGAGTGGAATTTTCAGGAATGAGTGGAGACCCCAGAATTACAGTTTTCCATTGACAGTTACAGTAGGTGAGAATAAATCCATGTATTTGTGAACATGTCAAACATTGTATTGTGAAATTTCAGGACAGTCTCATTTCAGGAAATGGTCTCATTTCAGGACAGTCTCGACTGATGTCCTAGACTCAGTAGCTTACATTCACCTTCAATAAATATTATAAATATGTTCATTAAGCCATATCAAAGCTCAGAGATGCAGCCCAACAGGGGAGCATTTCCCAGTTTAGGAAAAAATGCAACAGATCAAGTTACCGGTAATAACTTTTAACCCTCAAAATATCATTCAGTAAGGGATCTGAGAATCAATAAACATTTCACATAAAGAAACACAAATCTTTTCGAATTTTCCTGTTGTGGTTATCCATGTGAACCTCTATTTCCAAGAGGTTCATATAGTCCCAGAATGCCCTGCTCCCCAAGCCACACCCCGCGCAGTGACACACAGCAGCAGGTTAAAAGGTGACAGCAGTTGACCCACACCAGAAGGGAATGAGCACCCGGAGGAAGCCCCATCCAGTAGAGTGGCAGGCAGGGGAAGACCCAGAGCCCAGGAGAGAAGACGCATCCTCTCGCCCCCCCCCCCCCATGACGAGTGTGTGTGTGCACTCAGGGGGTGAAGATGGGGGAAAAGGGAATGTTTTCGTAGATTGACCCACCATATTCAGGCACAGATCCGTCCCCCCTCTTGAGCACTAGGTTGGCGTGGCGTCCGCCGTTTTTGATGAGCTCGATGGCACGGGCATGCGTCATGCCCTTGGTGCTCTCACCATTTATCTCCAGGATCTCATCTCCTACCTGTGGAGGCGGAGGAAGATGGCAGTTGAGACAGCCATGGGCACAGAGTTAAGGACAGAGGAGACCAATCAGAATGGACAGGGATATTAAACAGGAGGAGACAGAGGATAGGGACTAAAGTTAGATTTTAGTTAAAATGTGAAGAACGACTGTGCTCATCTGTAATGGAAACATTTCTACAAATCCACACTGTTGTAAGAGGGAAAGAAACAGTGTCAAAGAACAGCAGGTTTGCCTCACGTAGGCGGAGTGACGGAAAGAGAGAGAGGGAGCTGTTCTATTTTTTTCTTCTCCTCCCTGCTTCATGTATCTGTCAGTGATGTCTCCGTCGAGGGAATTCCACGGGTACAGAAATGGGTCTCATACTGAAACTTCTCTACGCCTCAAAGAGCCTGGGCCTATTAATATCTCAGCTAACAAGGCCTGCTCAGAACAGCCCTCAGAACAGTCAACGACAGCCCTCGGGACAGTCAACGACAGCCCTCGGGACAGTCAACGACAGCCCTCGGGACAGTCAACGACAGCCCTCGGGACAGTCAACGACAGCCCTCGGGACAGTCAACGACAGCCCTCGGGACAGTCAACGACAGCCCTCGGGACAGTCAACGACAGCCCTCGGGACAGTCAACGACAACCCTCAGATCAGCCCTCAGAATAGTCTTAAGAACAACCCTCAGAACTTACACAAACCGTCCTACGTCATTAATGCTATTTACATTTTCCCACATAAAAGAAAAATCTATTAATCCTGTGACGGTAATTCCACTGCTAAGAACTCTTATGGAAGTAAGTACAAAGACAAAATACAATTAGCAGTTAAATTTACTTGCAAGGAGAGACATGTCAAAATCTGAGGCAGAGTCAGTATTTATTATAGTTAAAATGGGTGTGATAAGATACTGCCCAGCTATCTAATGTCAACAATATATAGGTTTTAACCAAAGGGCGGGTGGTCCCCCCACCTTATCCCAAGGAACTGATGACACTGTAGGTGACATATTCAACATAGAAGTGACACACCATCAGAACAGATACACAGACAGTTTTAACAGCTGGACAGATTGACAGGTAGATGGAGGACCCAATGATCTGCTGATACCATTCAATGATGACCATTAACAAATACCAGATCCCCCTCTCCCACATTCATTTTCTTATTTACATATGAGGACTCAGTACTTTAACTTAGTAACTAATTCATAGAACTAAGTGTACATCAGTTCGAGAATTTCCATGACAATCCCTTCATCTTCAATTACATCAACCAGGATCTCAATTACACAGCACATGTCAAGGTATCTTTCCGGCAACCACATACAGCGCAGATTTTCCAACAGTCCTATATGGGGCGGGGCATCATACACACCTTCATCAGGCCGTTGCGTACGGCCGCGCCCTCCTCGGCTAGTCTCAGCACGTACAGGTCCATGTTGTACTCACGACCTCCTCGCAGGCTGAACCCAAAACCTTTGTTATCCCTCTCCAGGTCCACCGAATAGAAATCGGAATCCTGAGGGGAAGACGACGTGCACGCGCGCGAACACACACACACACACACACACACACACACACACACACACACACACACACACACACACACACACACACAC
>JACXGJ010008769.1:0-26285 GCA_016801105.1 Esox niger
TGTGTGTGTGTGTGTGTGTGTGTGTGTGTGTGTGTGTGTGTGTGTGTGTGTGTGTGTGTGTGTGTGTGTGTGTGTGTGTGTGTGTGTGTGGTTATGGAGTCTTTATTTCCATGGGAAGCTGTGTGATCTTACTAAGCAGCTTTGTAGTCTTGTCAGTCGGCGGGTGTTGTGGCGCTCTGCTCGCTGTGGATTCTCTGTTGGTCTGTTTCCATAGATACCTCCATCTGTTTGATCATGTCCTATGTTTAGCTGCTTTTTGTCCGGTAATATTTTAGAGCAATATGCGTCTTTGTAATCAGCCTCCAGCTGAAGAGGTGTCTACTCTCCCTCTGTCGTTCACTTCTTCATTGCTCTCTTTACTCCCCTCCAGCTCATTCTGTTTCTTTCTCTCTGTTCCTCGCGTGCGTTTGTGTGTGTGTGCGTGCACACGTGTGGACCAGAAATGTTGGATTGGGCATAGTGTTTAGGTGGTTATAGGATATCTGAGTTAAAGGTCCTTACAATGATAAAATAGTGCATGGTTGCATGCGTGGGTGGTGTAATGTGTTTCCCTGCTGGACTCGGTCTCTGCCTCTGTCTTCTTTCTCCTTTTCCCTGCTCTTTGTCTCACTATCTCACACACACACACACTCACACACACACACACACACACATTAACTAAGGGAATTAAGTTATGTAACGTGTCCAGACTGTGGGTCTCTTCACATTGAAGTCCTTTACACCGTCCTGTCCTCTCATTGCATCTCTGTGCTGTTGTCAACAGGTTGTGTAGCAGCATGGTTCAGTTGTGTGTTCTCAGTCCTCACTGCATTGCATACACACACTTAACTAAACCGCCAGGAAACACAGCCTTCCCTACCAATGGACATGGCCTATCCCGCCAGCATGCATATCTGTGTACATTTCAGCGTATGAGAAATGACAACCCCTTTTCCCCACTCTGCCCTTTCTCTCATCTTTTGTCCTGTTGTGGGCTGTACTCTACTTTGCTCTACTCTGCTATTCCAGATGGAATGGGCCGAGTCCTCGCTCAGGACGTCTACGCCAAAGACAACCTGCCTCCTTTCCCTGCGTCTGTCAAAGATGGGTATGCCGTGCGAGGTGAGGCGTGACTGGATACGCACCCGTTTGAGAATCACAGACTGTTAATGCTCAACTCTGCGCTTGGTTTTTCTGGAAAGTTTAGCATTTGTTTGGCTTTATTGGTCTTACTGTCCCTTCCATTTCTTTCACGCCTCCATCCTTCCGACTTTTTGTTCCTCTCAGCGGCTGACGGTCCCGGCGATCGTTTCATCATTGGGGAATCGCAGGCAGGACAGCAGGTGAGCGGTTTGTGAGCCCTGATATTTTAGAGAACTGCTCAGCGAGCGTCTTAAAATTAAATAAAAAACCTCCTAATTCCTCCGGGCTGTCCTGCCATGTGGAGCTCCGCAGGTCACTGGCTCAGCTGGGATTACGAGACTCCACAGAGACACGCCGTGTGACCTCCCCACAGAGACACCTCCCCACAGAGACACCTCCCCACAGAGACACCTCCCCACAGAGACACCTCCCCACAGAGACACCTCCCCACAGAGACACCTCCCCACAGAGACACGCCGTGTGACCTCCCCACAGAGACACGCCGTGTGACCTCCCCACAGAGACACGCCGTGTGACCTCCCCACAGAGACACGCCGTGTGACCTCCCCACAGAGACACGCCGTGTGACCTCCCCACAGAGACACGCCGTGTGACCTCCCCACAGAGACACGCCGTGTGACCTCCCCACAGAGGCACCTCCCCACAGAGGCACCTCCCCACAGAGGCACCTCCCCACAGAGGCACCTCCCCACAGAGGCACCTCCCCACAGAGACACCTCCCCACAGAGACACGCCATGTGACCTCCGCACCGAGCCAATGTTCCCTCTAAGCTGTGTGTCTTCGCTGATGTGTGGAGTAACTGGAGTAAAATTTCACTATTGCCGCCCGATTGGTTTACATACTAAATGTTTTCTCTACTGTGGAATTTGTGATTGGATTGATTCACTGTGTTAGCTCCTATTAAAGTAACAAACCAAAACAAAGCTAACTAGCCAAGGCAGTCTGTGATTAATATTTCAGACACAGCGTATCCGATTATTCTATTAAATTGATAGGCATTAGCATGTTGTGAGGAGATCTGCATGCTTTGACATCAGCCAAACACTGATTCACGTTATATGAAAGTTAGGGGTTATTGGCCCAGGTTTAGCTGATTTCTGGATGTTTCCAACAAGAGCACAAAACGTGTACATGAGTAGCCATGTTTCAAACTTTCTGCAAAAAGCTACTTCATGTCAAACAGGGAGCCATTGTATTTTGAGACTGATTTGATTGATTAAACATGCCTGAATGTCTTCCATGTTTTCAAAGAGTCTTTTCAATTTCGGTTGTGATCAAATGAAAACCCTACTCTTCCACAGATGAAACCATAACTGAAGAAGTTTCCGCTCGGCGAACCTGAAATTTGCTCAGTGCCAAACAAAGTTAGCGGGGAACATTACTGAGTACTATAAATGGCTGTACACAGACCCTGTCTGCACAACCCTCATTCCCTGCTGTCTGTATTTACAGCCTCCCCGTGGAGGCTCTGTTCCAAATGGGTCTTTTAAATGTCGTAAACGGTCAGTTATTTCTAGCCGTAAATGTACGAGAACAGTGCCTGGTACCAGCAATGGAAACTGCATGTGGTTATTATGCCTTGGCCGGTGAGGAACATGTTCAACAACTTTCATAATGTCGTGTTTGTGTGTGCGTGTGCGTGTGTGTGTGTGCGTGTGTGTGTGTGTGCGTGTGTGTGTGCGTGTGTGTGTGCGTGTGTGTGTGCGTGTGTGTGTGCGTGTGTGTGCGTGTGCGTGTGCGTGTGTGTGTGTGCGTGTGCGTGTGCCTGTGCCTGTGGGTGTGCCTGTGCCTGTGTCTGTGGGTGTGTGTGTGCGTGTGTGTGTGCGTGTGGGTGTGCGTGCGCGCGTGTGTGCGCGTGTGCTTGCCTGTGTGTGTGTGCACGCAGCCCACCCACACTGTGATGCCGGGCCAGGTGATGAGGGTGACGACGGGGGCTCCTATCCCCTGCGGGGCGGATGCTGTGGTGCAGGTGGAGGACACCGAGCTGCTCCGAGAGTCAGAGGACGTGAGTCAACTTCCTGAATCAGTTTCAAACACACATGGTCCGACTCTCTGCTCTGGGAGTCAGAGGACCTGAGTCATCTGAGTCAACTCCCTGAATCAGTTTCAAACACACATGGTCCGACTCTCTGCTCTGGGAGTCAGAGGACGTGAGTCATCTGAGTCAACTCCCCCAATCAGTTTCAAACACGGTCTGACTCTCTGTTCTCTCCCCTCGCTCCCCTGCTCTCTCCCCCTGCTCTCTCCCCTGCTCTCTCCCCCTGCTCCCCTGCTCTCTCCCCTGCTCTCTCCCCTGCTCTCTCCCCCTGCTCCCCTGCTCTCTCCCCTCGCTCCCCTGCTCTCTTCCCTCGCTCCCCTTTTTTCTCCCCTCGCTCTCTTGCTCTCTCCCCTCGCTCCCCTGCTCTCTTCCCTCGCTCCCCTTTTTTCTCCCCTCGCTCTCTTGCTCTCTCCCCTCGCTCCCCTGCTCTCTCCCCCTGCTCACCTGCTCTCTCCCCCTGCTCCCCTGCTCTCTCCCCTCGCTCCCCTGCTCTCTCCCCCATCTCACCAGTCTGTCTCCCATCTCCCCTCTACAAACCAAGAGCCTTTCTTTATTCTACCAGCCCACAGCTGCTGTTGAATGTAATCTTCTTGAATTTAGTTTTTTCTAACCTCTGCGTTCAGGGCACAGAAGAGTTGGAGGTGAGGATCTTGGTTCAGACCCGTCCTGGACAGGACATCAGGTGAGTGACTCCGTCAGTACCGGGAAAGTCCGCTCAATTCGGGACTTGAATTTAAGTTTCCACTATACTTTTCCGTGCCAGTCGTTTTAGTTCCTCACAGCATGACTGTCTACGTGCGGGCCCTCTGTCTCATCTCCTCCAGGCCCATAGGTCACGACATCAAGCGCGGGGAGTGTGTCCTGTCCAAGGGAACCCACATGGGCCCCTCTGAGATTGGGCTCCTGGCCACCGTTGGCGTCACTGAGGTGGAGGTGCAGAAGTTCCCTGTGGTGGCTGTCATGTCCACTGGCAACGAGGTGAGCGTGCACACACACACACACATAAACACAAATACACACACGCGCACACACACACACAGTTACGGACATGTGAACACACATTTTGCCATCTCTCATGGTGTCTTTAATACCTGGCGTTGGGACCAACGAAGAGAACAGATAAAGTGGAATCAGAAGGTCAAGATGTGTGAAAATGTACCAAACTATAAATTGCTATAAATTACAATTCATTAAACAAATTTCTAGAGGAATTATGGGTTATTTTACTATTGTTATAAAAAATATCAAACCCAAAAATGATACGTAGCCCAGGGATGGCAGTTCAAATCCCAAGTGGGGTGGGAGTGTCTTCTGTGAAATGCTGTCTGTTTTTGTGTAGCTTTTGAATCCAGAGGATGACCTGCACCCAGGGAAGATCAGGGACAGCAACAGATCCACACTGCTGGCCACCATTCAGGAACATGGGTACCCCACCATTAACCTGGGCATCGTCGGAGACAAGTCAGTTCACACCACCTCATCTGCTCTTCAGCACAAGGTCGCTTTCATTGACTCCCGTTATTCCTAGTCTGGGACTAAAAAGCACGCTCAGTCTAACCTGCTGTTTTAGCTGTTTCCTAGTCCAGAACTTAAAACAATCATGCTCAATGGATATCTACATCAAGCTTGATATTTTTTTTGTTCAGGACTATGTATTATTTCTGTCTTGAAAACAGCCTACTTAAAAGTGCTTTTCAGTTCAAGACTAGGGAATATGAGTCTGGAAAGCTCTAGATGCCTATCGGTTCTGAGACATGGCAGGGTCTGACCTATGGCCTTTACCCAACAGCCCAGATGATCTCCTCAACGCCCTAAACGAGGGCATTAGCCGCGCTGATGTCATCATCACCTCCGGTGGAGTATCCATGGGAGAGAAGGTGAGGTTCAACTGAAGGGAAAAACGGATGGGTGTTTTTAGATCCATTGCGTTGCGTTAGATCCCTGTGTGTGAGAGCTGTATCCAAACCGTGATGACCGGGGGCAAGAATTCACTGACAATTGGGCATCTGTGAGTGCTGCTCAAATCCGTCTCGCTGCACTCTGCTGCCATCTGCTGTTCTGTGCCAGGCGCTACTCCGAGCGACGACACCGTCGGTTTGGGCCGACGTTCACCGCTCAGCTGAACGCTCAGCTTCTCTCTCCGGGTTTTCTGCCCCAATTACTTCTGTTGCTGGATCACAAATGGACACCTCACCATCTGTCAGGCCGGCGGACGTGTCAGAGATGTGCAGCGTTTCCATTAGATTAGGACCTCGACTGTCTCCTGCGATTTCCTAGCAATATTTCAATCCAATTGAACTATGTCGGGATGAAGTACAGTGTAAACACGGGTCGGGTGTTCCTCACTTGGTGGAGAATGGCAACTATAATGCCAGGGTTGTGGGTTCAACTCCCATAGGGGGCCAATATGAGAATGTTTTTTTTACACCATAATTTGCTCTGGAAGAGAGCATTACAAAAATGACTTGAATGTCAATGTAATGTATATACTCCATCTCCCTTTGTTATAGGACTACCTGAAACAGGTGCTGGATATCGACCTCCACGCTCAGATCCACTTTGGACGGGTGTTTATGAAGCCAGGGTGAGTCAGGTGACAGGAAATTCAGTACCGTTGAAAGGTGTTATGTCTCTTCGCGACGTGCGGATGGCTCAGACTAGTCGCCTGTGGATGGGCTCGCTGACACTGTAATGTCCTCTCTCTCGTAGTCTGCCCACCACCTTTGCCACTGTAGACATTGATGGAGCACGGAAACTGATATTTGCTCTACCAGGTATGTTGACGAGATGTGTGTGTTTACTGTTGACGAGACGTGTGTGTGTACTGTGTTTTGTTCCGATGTATAGATGTTGTTGAGTCTCAGGACTGGCAGGGGTATGCTGGTCCTTGACTGAGATCTCAGGCACTCATCTGTGTCTCAGCTCCAAGTCCAAAAAATCCCCATTTAACAATCAAATGTTTCAGTGAGAGAAACATGTGATACTATTCCAACCGCATGCCTTTTGACAGAGCTAATGTTTCTCTTTCATTAAACTTCCATTTTCATTTCTGCGGTACCCTGGGAAGACAAAACAACTCCCTTCCCCCTCAGTTTATGTGCTTCTAAGTTCTTCCAAAACTGTGCTCCTGTTTTACCTCTCCCCAGACTCACTCAGCTCTAGACCTCAATCACCCTCGACCCCATCTGAACCTAACAGGAAATTTGACCCGTCCAACCAACCAAAGTGGCCCCGTCTCCTCTCTCTCCTGCTGACAACAGCCAGTTTTGTCCTTCTGCTCTAGCACTCTACCTGGTCCCCGCCTCTGCCCGTCCTATTGCCCCGCCAGCTCTCTGCCTTGCCCCTGCCCGTCCTACGTTTGTCCGGAGGGCTAGTCTGTGGCTGTGGTGACTGCCACTCTTTTCATATTCCCCCTTTAAGGTAATTTCACCTTCAGAGACACAGGCGCCATTCTCATCGACTCTGTGCCCGACAGTGAGGCAAGCAGACAGCCCGTGCCACCGCCACCGCGCGGAAGTAGGTTCCACCTCCGTGGTCGACCGCACCGTAGAGCGGGCTGCTCTTTACCCGAAAGCAAACATACGTCAACTGAGCTCAGAAAACGGAATTTAAGCTTTAAGAGGAAAATAATTCTCCCATTGAGTGTCTTAGTGATTATTGGCCTATAATCGACAAAATGCTAACTTGAGGCTAAATGAATCTATTTTATTTTTGGTCTCCCAAACTTTGGGCATGTTTGGGGGCATTTGTCTGGTTTTTACTAGTAATCTGACTAACATCAATACACCTTGTAATAAACCCAAACTTAAATTTTAAAGGTAGCTGTAACATAAAATAGTTAAACATAGTTTTTCTTTACTTTTGTGATTTTCTGTTCTGTTTTCTGAGAGAAATATTGTTTTTCTTTTGTTGTTTTTTTAAGTTTCTGTGGCATTGCTGTTGGTTCTGTCGCCCCTCGTCCTGTTTCTCAGTGTGTCGCAGAGCCCGACCTCTGTCGGTATTCAATGATTTCCATGCTATTGCTTTTTGTTGTGATTTGAGAGCGCCACCCACCCCGCACGTCCACCCCCTGTCGCTACAGTTCACTGCTGCTCGTTGGTGTACAGAGAGAGCACTCGCAAATCCCATAAGGAGTGCTCACTCACTAGCCCCTATTCAATCCACACAGTGGGACTGACACATTCATATGTCAAGATCCCACCCTGGTCCCAGTCTTCAGAGCCACACTGGTGCAGTGGTATAAAGTAACTAAGTAAAACATCCCCCAAAGTCCAACTTAGAAGTCCAACTTAGCCATTAGAAATGCTTCTGAGAACAGGAACATTTTGTAATTTGCTTTGTACTTACTAAGAGAACATCCCTGGTCATTGCTGTCTCCTCAGATCTCACTGAGCACAATGTCTTAGTTTGTAAATGACCATAGAGTGTTGGAGTATTCCCTTGGTATTAGTAAATTAACATCAATTACCCGATTATTCCCTTCTGCCTTTTGATGCTTGAATATATTTCAAACCAGATACTTGTCGACTTCCACTCAAGTCATACACTCGGCGACCTCCGTTGAGTGAATTTCTATCGAACCACTTTTGCTGAGGTATGGACAATTGGGTGCTTTTCCCACGACTGCACTGGTGTGTGTGGCGGACTGTGGCTCTGCGCCTTCTCGTTTTCCCGCCCCCAAGCCACACCCCCTCCTCCAGGCCCAGACTCTTGGTTTTCCCTCGTCCTGGTCTGGAGGGGTTGCTAGCTGGAGCATGTGTCAACACCCACCAGGCTCCTGAACCGTCCAGCTCCTAATGAACCTTTCACCGGCCCGTACCCCTGTCCTTCATCTGCCCCCCGCCCCCCCCGAACAGTGGTAATGTCCCCTCCTTGTCTCCTCTCATCCTCAGCACCTCTCTCTCTGTTGGTCAGGTAATCCAGTGTCTGCTGTCGTCACCTGTAACCTCTTCGTCATCCCCGCACTGAGGAAGATGCAGGGGATTCTGGATCCCCGGCCCACCATCATCAAAGCCAGGGTACGTGAACAGCACCGGGCGATAGGGAGCGTCTCTAGCCACACCTGAAATAGACCTGCCGATATCAAGTCATTGTCCTCGGAGACAGGCGTGTTAGTCGTCGTAGTTCGCCTTGGGGGAGGGGGGGGTATTCACACACTGCAGCTTTGACGGGAATCTTCTGGGGTTTGAACCCTGGTGGAGTGGGACGTGGTCACCCCACACCCTGACCTTCCCGGTGTGTCTGAACAGCTCTCCTGCGATGTGAAGTTGGACCCCCGTCCAGAGTACCACCGATGCATCCTGACGTGGCACCACCAGGAGCCCCTGCCTTGGGCACAGAGCACCGGTATCTATGTCACCCCTCCCATGCCACGCTTACACAGGCCTCTTCTAATCAGCATGTCTGGGTTAGGCAACACTGAGTCCCCCCCTCACGGTCCGCCCCCTTCGCCTCCACAGGAAACCAGATGAGCAGTCGACTGATGAGCATGAGGAGTGCCAACGGTCTGCTGATGCTGCCCCCGAAAACAGAGCAATACGTGGAGCTCCATAAAGGAGAGGTGGTGGACGTGATGGTCATAGGACGACTATGATGACGTCATCCTCCGGGGACAGAGAGACCGACAGGGGGAGGAAGTGGTGCATGTCCACGTGTCATCGGTACTCCGTAATATGTAACGGCACAGCTAGCTTCGATCGGTTCGGTTGATGACGTTGATCGTGTGTAACTGATCAACATCTCAAATGTAAAACGAGTACATTGATCAGGAAAATGTTCATTTGAAAATGTCATTGTATTTCGATGAAAGACAAAATGTACTACCTTTTAAAAGTGGAAAAAAAATATTTAAACCATAAGAGATTTATTCTGTATTATATTATGATAATTATTATGATTATTATTATAATTATTAACATTATATTATCCTCATATTAAGCAACTCTGTTACTTTCATCCTCGCAATTGCTTTGTGTGTTCAACGCTAGACCTTATAGATAGATAGCAGTAGCATTTCAATAGGAAGCTGTAGGTGCTTAACAGGATTCAAAAAGAAAGCCTATTTAAAATAATGTCAGAAGCCCCCCTTGGGCAATGTCCCAATTCTCCACCCTTCTCCTGAAGTGGGCACTAGCACACTCATCGTTATTAAATGCATGGGAATGGTGTAGGAATTGGCTGGAGGGGAATTGCCACCAATGCTAAATCTATGCAACGAAGTATGCAGGAAAAGAGTGGAGAATCAGGATGTGGCCTTGGTGCTCTGGCTTGATAGAGTGCTTTCAGAGCCCTGAGGTGTCTTTAGGTAACACCGCTGTCTCCCACCCTTTACTAGTATTCAATGCCTCATTATACAGGCTTCATTATGATTCATAATGGCTTCACACACAGCTTTGCTTGTCGTTTAACTTGTGAGTCGTGTTTATGTGCGCAGTGCCAAATGTGGTGGGCATCGTGGGTCAAAGGTTAGTGTGTTGTCATAATGAGACCTGGGCCTCTGTTTATGAAGTGGCTCAGAGTACGAGTGCTGATTCATGATCACAGCCTGAATCCAAAAAGCCTCAGAGTAGGAGTACTGATCTAGGATCTGTCAAATCTACTCTTTTTATTATGATCTAAAAGGCGAAACAGGTCCTAGATCATTTACTCTGAGATTGTTTGTGGATGCGGTTTGGGCCTAGGTCCCTCTGCTTATACTACATAATTATGATATAAAAAATAAACCGATCCTAGATCAGCATTCCTTTATGAATACAGGCCTTAAAGAAAGGAAGCATTGTGACAGTGCCCCCAACTAGCTGATGGTTTCTGCTAGCTGCCCTCCAGGCCCACTAGCTTCTTCATTGTCTGACCCCACCTGGTACTGAAGTCCCACCCAGAGCCATGAATATCCCTTCACATATCGAAATATATGGCCCACTTTTCCCTCTACCAACACCCCCTTTCTCTACCACCCTCACCTATCCAGGAGTGCTCAGCCCAAACACACACAGATACACACTAGTACAGATAGTTGAGTGAACAGGAGGAGGGAGGAAACTTTCTTTTGTTTGTTTGATTTCAGAATGAAGAAACAGTTTATTTAAAGTGCTGACTGCCTTTTTAACAACTATTTAAACAATGTACAGAAACATGAATAAATAAATTTAAAAAGTGATATTGTACAGATATTATGGTGACCAGCACTCCTGAAGAAATTAATGAGCATTGAGGAGATATTGAACTCTGTACTATAAACATTTTCTGTAATGATATTGATGAAACTGATGAACAATTAAAAACAAATCTTTGATCATTATGTAAAATAATTTGTTACGTCTCTTATTTATAAATGGAAAATTTGAACTACTCTATGATAATTCGAAGTATATTTCTACCACTACTTTATTTTATTGCCTTGATATCAAAAAGATAAATAAAATAAATAAAAAACTGAATCCACCTCTGTCACTTCATCAATGTAAACTTAGCTCTCATTGGACAAGAAAGGGCATTGTTTGGGTCCTGTGCCATGAGCATTGTCCAATAGCGAGCATTGTTTTATGAATGCATTGGGGCGCTGTGGAGCAAATGGGAAAGATTCTTCTGAATCCTTGTGTTAGAAATGACTCTTAACACAAGGCAACGGGACACAGGATGTCGATTGATATTGTGGCGAAAAGTTAGCGAAGTGTTTTTTTTTCTCCACTCAGTTGATACAGAAGCCATTGGAGTAACATTGTATCCGTCAATATAGGATATATTGTCGACAGTATTGCTAAAAAAGTGAGTAGTTCTTCCATTCGCTGTTTATTTTGGAGTGGCATTGTTTGCAACAGGTTGTCTGGAAGGAGCTCGCTAGCTAGTTAGCATACTAGCGGTAGCGCAAGCTTTTAAAGTTTATACTACCTTATAACATAACAAAACATTCGTATCCGATTAAATTAAAGCTTGTGACCTATTAAACTATGTTTGATAACACGTAGTATATTCACTTGTGTAAAATTGTCACCGAATGATCCTGTCACTTTCCATCCCTCATGTCACAGCAGAAAATGTCGCAAATGTAATGGCTGGTGTCAGTGGTTAGTTAGCTATCTGTTGAAGTTTGCGTGCCAACGTTGATTCACTGTTTAAAAATGCATTTCGTTTTAGTCGAAAGATTTACAATAAGACAACGCATGTTTGCCTGTATGTTAAGAAGTTTGGTAATTAAGTTGGTTTGTTCATTTCTAGTCGGTCTGTTACTTGCTCACAAGGTGGAATTCTGGCACCATGAGAAGGGCTCCTGCATTTCCGATGTAATTCTGGTTTTCCAGCTTGGACTCCCGCCTTACTGCTAACCTTGCTTCTGCAGTTTTGGCATTCCATATAAGTCGTTTTGGGTTTCAGTATTTCATACAAGGTGGCATCACCGTAGGCTGTTAAGTCTTTTTTCACAACAAATCAGTATAATGTGCTAGACTAAAGTATCTATTCACCAAGGATAGATGCTGATCGTAAATTGGTCTCTGCCTCTCAACATCTATAATTAGAGGTTTTAACTGATAGTGAGTTGTATTGTGAGCAATCATTTAAGTCAGTACTTGTCTGACCAAAGCATGAATAACTCAGAGGTTTTGTCTGTATCCTTCTTGTATACGTCTACAGACCAGGCCCATAGTAATGAAATCCAGATCCTGTAAATGACTACTACCTTATCAATCATGCAGCACCCACTCACTGGAGGCTTATCACCTGTAGCCCAATCTTATCAGTTTCCTTAAAAACAAGCCTCCACTCTGCTGACTATGATCTGGGTGTCCTGGTTTTATCATTCCCCAGTAATATTGCTTATCGCAATTCAGTGCTTTGTGATCTGTGAGTATCACAGCTGTAATGTCCACAACAGGGCCTAAATGATCAAACAAGCCTCTGATGTCCTATTTGATAAGCTCCAAAATGCATGACAGCCAACTGTATACATTTTAATTTGAGAGTCTCGTGAAGATATACAGTACAGTTTTTTTAGAACTTCCCCTATTCATCAACAGCAGTTACAGAACAGGTGTGATTAACTGAATTGACGTCTGCTTCCTTGAACGCTTTCATAATAGGTTTTGTAATTACACTTCTTGATAATCAATACAATTTTAGAATTGAAACCCACCCGTTGGGACTTTCACTAATTCATACCTTAAGGGACACACAGAAATGACAGTTGTAAAATGTAATGTAATGTCTTATCCAGTGAGAGCTAGCCACTAGACCTGGCCTGTTATATCTGGACTAGTCTCCTTGGTTGATAGAATAAGCTAGCCTAGTTGCCTGGCATGGCTGTCTCTGACCATTGTCTCTTTCAGTGATCTCCTGGCAGAGAAAATTTATTTATAAAAGTTATTTGAGTGATTGTAACCATATGCTGATTTGAGGAACGTGTGTGTCCTGTTTCCAGTCAGACCCTTTAATGTAGCCTAGCTCAGTAGTTTTCATACTACCTCACATGGGCTCTTGGATTTTTCATGATTTTGTTGTACCATTGTTCTAGCTCACCTGCTTCACCTGTTTGAGGGTTTGATGATTAGTTGGCAAGATAAGTCTAGTGTGCTATCTCTGGAATTGTTCAAATACATGGTACAGCTGGGGGTCTCTCGGGAGGGGTTTGAGAACGACTGGCATAGCTGATGTAACCACTATCAATAATATCATTATTTCCTATTCCTATCGATGTGAAAACATCACCTCGTACTGTAGGTATGTTCGATCTGAGGCTCAATAAATGATTTAAACGGGACACTGTAAAATGGAAATTTAAACAGAATGCAATGTTGTGCAAGTCATTTAAACCCAATTGGTAGCCCAAAGACCACAAATGAAATGTTAACTGATAAATTGTATTGTTTAAAAAAAAAAGAATGGCCGCTTTGAATTTGATGCCAGCAACATGTTTCAGGGAAGCTAGGACAGGGGCAACAAAAGACTGGAAAAGATTGGGTATGAAAAGAGTATCCCAGAGAGGATGAGTCTTTTAGAAGATGTGTAGGGGTTCACCACTCCGTGAAAGACTGCATGCAAATACTGCAACAATTTAAGGATAATGTTTCTCAATGTAAAATTGCAAATGGTTTGGGGATCTCCTCATATATGGTACATAATATATTTAAATCACTAAAATATTCAGGGAGTCCAGATAAATCTCTGTACACAAGGGAAAAAGCCGCAAACCAATATTGGACTGCTGTGTGCAACTCTACCATGCAACAAAGAAACATACATATACAAGATCCAGAAACGCCGCCACCTTCTGGGCCCGAGCTCGTTTAAGATGGATTTAGGTGAAGTGGAAAGCTCTCCTGTGGTTTGACAAATCAAAGTTTGAAATTCTTTTTGTGGAATCATGGATGCGGTATCCTCTGGGCTCGAGAGGGGCCATCAGGCTTGTTAGCAGCACGCAGTTCAAAAGCCATCTGTGATGGTATGAGGGTGCATTAGTGAACATGACATGGGTGACTTGCACATCTGTGAGGGCACCATCAATGCTGAACAATATCTACAGGTTTTGGTGCAACATATGTAGCCGTCCACACAACGTATTTTTCAGCAAAACAATGCCAAACCACATTCTGCCTGTATAACAACAGCATGGCAATGTAGTAAAAGAGACCGGGTGCTAAACTGACCTGCCTGCAGTCCAGACCTGTCACTCATTGAAAACTTTTAGCACATAATGGAACTGAACCAGTGACCTGCTCAAATCCTATATCAAGCAAGAATGGGAATACATTTCACTTTCAAAACTACAGCCATTGGTCTCATTTTAAAAAGCTTGCACAGTGTTAACAGAAGTGTCGATGCAACACAGTGGTAAAGTTGCCCCTGTCCCAATTATTTTGAAACGTGTTGCTGGCATCAAATTCCAAATGGGCTTGTATTTTACCAAAAACAATGACATTTTTCAGTTTCAACATTTGACATGTTGTCTCTATACTTTCTTCTATTAAATATAGGGATAAATGTCTTTGCTCATCATTGCCCTCTTTTAATTTTTATTTTACATGCAGTGTCCCAGCGTTTTTGGAAACAGAGTTGTAATTTTCTCTTGCCGTTTAACCTATTTGTTTTGTGCGGAAGCTCATGGGCCCACTTTGACATTCTATTTAAATCGCACACGCACACAGTAGTGAGCCGAAGCAGCGAGGACCAACTGGTTCAGCACGTCGGCAGTAACATAGGGCCTGTTCTGGTTGACTGGACCCGGGCCAGAACCAAACAGTACCTCAGTGTTCTATCTGACCTCTCTCTGTCCCACAGGATTTTTCAGTCTGTCACTCAGTCACTCACAGTGAGGGGAAACACTATGCCCCATCAGCCCTTCTGTCTGCCTCAACTAAGCTACCCAAGTCCTTAGCCCTGGGTGATCTTGACTGCTTTCCTCTCTCCAAAATGGACCCTGTTTCAATAACAATAGTAGGTTGTTTTATCCAAATGATAGCATCCCAAGAAGCTCCTTAAGAATAGCTAAACACCCCGATGTTAGATTTGTATTAACTACATGCGCACGTACATATTGCAAGCCCTTCAACGCAATGACTAAGCTACCTCTAAGCTATGCTGGTAAATGATTGCTTTTTCCTACCCTTGACTGGCAATAGAAGTAAAATTAATATTTGAGTTAAAATTGAGTTAGTGTTTACTTCAGAATGACCTATTTATCCATCTTACTGACTAGAATTTAGAAAGACTTCTCATTCTGATCTTTTCGACCAGAAGGACATTTGTTTCTCCACTCCTAGTTGTAGTCAGAGAGAGACTTCTATTCGTCAGACTCTGAATGCATTCCTGCAACTTCCGTAATGTTGCCCACGTGGGAGTAAACAAGTTCACATTTGTACTGTTGGTATACATATTAATTGAATTGCCTTAGCTTCCTTTTTATCTGCACTGCCAAGTTGAAGGTCATTGTCTACTTTTTGTCCAGGTTAGAATCTGAAATCTGAAAGGACTCCACTTTTTTTGAAAAGTTTAATAGCTGATTAGTTACTTTACTTCTGCTACATTGTTTTAAAATGTTGTCAGGATCTTTTTTGGTCTATTATGGTGATTCTATAACTCTATGTATCAAGACTTTGTTTATTTGTTTTTGATTGGTAGGCAAGTTTAATGTTGGGCAAGTTCAATGTTTATTTTGTGACATGATCAGTATTGAGATTAGATATTGCTGTTCATGTTTCTCAATAATAATCATATACATAAGGTCATAATTGCAGAACTCCACTACATATTATATCAAAAGAGAAAGATTTCAGCAACTGATTCTAGGGATGTGAAGTGAGGAAGTATGCTTAACATTTAAATAGGCTTTTTACATGTATTGTAAATTGATTAGGAATTCTTTTTATAATACATCATGTGACTCTGTGTGTTTAGGTTGTCTTTTGACAAGGTCTTCAAATGTATGATGTACCCTGTATGGCAAGTTATTAGTAGTTACTTTAGGGCTTAATTGGACAATGAGACAAAAAAGAACCCAACTAAATCTTAACAAGTACAGGCAAATGCATACGATCTCTCTCTGATTTCCCTCCCTGCTCTGGCCTGCTTGTGTCTTGCATGCATGCCTAGCTGGAATCATTGTTGTTCATGTGGTATGACAACCCAGGTTACACTATGGTATTATGATGTCTCAACCCCTGCTACTGTAAATGCCATGATCTTCTATGGACCAGAGTCTCTCATATTTCCGTCTCTCCACCTTCATTCTTCCAGTCTCTGCCCCCCTCTTCCCCCCTCTCCTGGTACAAGGTGGCACCGGTATGTACGTGCCTTTACTCTCACTTCCCGGCACTGCCGTGGCCAGGGTTCTGTGTGTGGAGTGTTGGAATGTGAAGTGATAACTACCTTGTCTGTTTCTCCTCTACAGTGACAGGCCGAGTGGACAGCTGTTCCTGGAGCCTTTCGTTAGCACTCTGAATACCTGTTATCACAAGGCACTATGCCCAGTTGTTAGCGGTTTCTTCAAATCTCTCGTATTTTTCTCCTTCCTATGAAAGCTAAGTGTGAGTGTACATCGGCCAATGCTGATGTATTTATTTTTATTTTTAGAGTGGGAGTGCTGCAAACTGTTGTTGGTGTACCAGGTCCTCACAGCTAAATGTTGTTTTCCGCTACATTCACCTGCAAAACTAGGGAACAGAAGCAATCTTTTCCCATTGAAAAAACAACCAAGCATCATTTACCCTATAATCACAGTTATTGTAAGACTTTTTACGTTGTTGTTCTAATGATTATAGATGTGAATGAAATGTATTCATTCCTTTCATCTCAACCCAATCCTTAAGGAAGCGACTGGCCAAACCAAGGTACCCACTGACTCTAACTTGCTGTCCCATTGCTCTACCTCTTCCTTGGATGAGAAGACAGATTATGTAAATGTTGTAACCTAATTCTTTGCAAATAATTGTTAGCTCGACCTATTCTGTCAGTAGTAGTATATCTGACAGTCGTATTACTGCATGCTTGCATAAACAAAGAGGTATTATAAGTTGTAATCTTGTCCCCATACTGTTGAGTCACACAAGTAGCTTAATATAAACTCCCCTAGCAACCCTGTGTATGGGGACAATCCATATACATTACAAAACCACAAGTATCTTAGGTTTATAAACCTAAATGTTCTAAAAGAAATGTTGAGGATGGATTTTATTAAGATTTGGTATCCCAATCTAATCCCAACTAATATTATCTGATTCTTGCTTTTCTATGAATGGGCTGTAAATGATGCAGATATTGCACCTGATGGGTACAATGTATTTAGGGCAGGTAGGTCTTGGGAAAGTTTTAGGCACGGCCATTCTTACCCAAAAAAATCCCCTTTCAGTTTCTCAAAAGTCGGTCTGTATTCCAAAGGAATTTGAATTGCTAACCTATAGTATTACATTTGAAATGCATTTTAATGGGCCATTTTATCCAAAAATCATATTTCTGTTACCTGTCCGGTTGACATTTGAGGTTTTGTTCTAATATTTTGAGATACTGGATGTTTGATTTCCATGAGCTATAAGCTGTAATCATCAAGATTGAAACATAAAAAGCTTGATGTTTTACTTTGTGTAATGTATCTATAATACATGAAGGTGTCACTTTTTGATTTGAGTTAACATGAACTCCCTGATATTCATTTGTTTTTAGATGCACCTGTACGTCATACCAATCCTCTCCCAAGGTGATCTTGGCTGCATTACAGCCACTCCTGAGGCTGAACTGGCACTAGGGTTCCAGTTGTTTTTACCTCTACCTTTATAAAAGTAATGTGGTGTGGGAAAATGCTGCAAAAACAACTTCTAGCTTAGGCTGGCAGTTTTCTCTATGTCATAAAACACTATGTATAAAACCTAAAAGCAAAAGCAGGCTACTATCTAAAGTCGCTGTCTACCTGTAATGGATGTCCTTCCAAATTCTGGAAAACAATCAAAATCCTGAAGAACAATGCCTTCACCACACTGCCACAACAGATAGTGTTAGACTCATGACCTATTACTGAACAAATGCAATTGCTGATTTATATAATTGCCTCTATGTGGCTAGTGATGATAATTTTTTTACTTCATATCCACCACAAATGACAGGGGAATAAATTTATAGGGGAATATATAAAAATAATGTCAAGGATTTTCGCTGAGCCTGTTCCCTGAAAAGGAGTTCCTTTATTCATTGCCAGTTACAGACATTCAGATAACCACAGGGGCTGATATGCTGGATCCAGGCTTATTGGTTAGTGCTGCTCCAATTATTTCTGGAACTCTACCACATAGATTGAATCTAACATTCATTTTGGTGGTTATCCCTAAAGGAAAACCCGTCAAGTGCTCCCACTACATAGTGTCCTTGATAACTGTTGCCCTGTCTTTAAATTGTCATCCCTTGCCAAAATGCTGGAGGCATTGGTAAATAAACAATCTGTTTTTAGATCTGGGCACTCTGTTTGTTGACCTGTCGAAGGTGTTTGATACAGTAAGCGGTCTTCATTGGGCCTGGCCAATTTTTGTGTATTTAATTTTTGTACTGATGATACAGTACTCTATTCTTTTGCTCCTGTTGAGCAAGCTGTTGCACACCTACAGTCTGATTTCCTGTTTAAAAAAAAACTTATGGTTATTTTCTAGAACGTGTTGCTTCTTTCAAATGCCTTTGTATTTTATCTCATTGTTAGATGAAAAGCTGTCTTTTAAGACACGTTAATGACTTGATGAAAAAGCTAAGGATAAAAATGTGTTTGTTTCTTTTATAGGAATAAATTATGTCACGTCAGCATAGAAAATATATTGTGCCATCAACTTTCATGTTGCTAATATGTTGTGGTTATATATTATATATGCATGCCTCAGCTTCTGTACATAAATCTCTGGATCTCTTTTATTATGACCTTGTGTTTTTTCACAGGTGCAAATTTTTGAATTCATCACTGTCTGTTAAATGTTTAAGTTGGCTGGGAATCACTAACATCTAGAAGGGCCTGACATTGGTTGATGTTTTTCCTGTAAAGACCTGACTATCTAACACAGAATTTTTTGGATGAACAGGCGTTACCAGACACCGTGGGCCTATCCAGAACTGGGTAAACTGCTTTTGAATAGTTCACAGGGGCAAACTTAAGTTTAAGCTTAAGGCATTTTATGATATTTTTATTTTAAACTGGGATTTGTTTTTCTTAATGCATGCTTTATTTCCATTTTGTATGTGTTTTCATTGCTGGCATACAGGGCTCTGCTGTAAAAGGGGCCTTTGTCTCCGTAGACTTTTGTGTAGAAATAAAGGTACATTTTAATGTCATCCAATCAAAAGATACTACAACTTTAATGTGTCTTATCTTTTCTACCTGTCTGTTATTGAACAGGATTTTCATGGAGTGGGGTGGCTACAGGAAAATGTCATTTTGTGTATACGGAGACGGGAGGGCAGGCTGCGGGGTGTCTGCTCAGGGTGGTGGGCTGGAGGTGGGTGACTCCTGGCTTTAGAAGGAAAGCTAAAGTGAGCCAGCGAGGCCGACAGCAGTCTTTAGCTGGCTCTAAGTGTCCTGGCGTCAGCTGCCACTAAGGTCCCATATGACAGCGTGTGCTGTCACAAATGTGCTGTTCCCAGTGTCTTTGGACGAGTCCCTTCATGCCCACTGTTTTACTGGTTGGTCCTGTAGCCCAGCTGTGGAGTCGACACCTGTTTTGAGGTTAGCTTTCCTGTGTGTCTCAACACCGCATGAACCAGCATGGCCCCATCAGGCTGTTAGTGGTTTTCTGTTGTCTTGTTGGAGCCCCAGAAGGAGTGGTTGCTTGGGAGATGGCGGTCATTTTGTGGTGTTTGTGTTTCTAACTGGGTTTGCAATTGTTAACGGTGTTGTGACTCATGCTGTCATAGCTGTGTGTGTGTGTGTGTGTGTGTGTGTGTGTGTGTGTGTGTGTGTGTGTGTGTGTGTGTGTGTGTGTGTGTGTGTGTGGTCATTCAACGTTAACAATTTTCACCCTAATGAGAGGGTGTAAGAAGATTAACCGTGAGTCACTAACAAAGTCACTGACATGGCTGGATGGTCTGACTGGTACTGACAAAGTCAGTTGACTCCTTAAGTTCAGGCCTGTTACATTAGTTAAGAAATTGCCACAACAAGCTCTGCTCTTCTCATTCACCTTCCACTGGAAGATTTGTTCACACCCTCAGCCTAGGGCAGCCCCAGGCTGGCTTACTGCACCTGTTCCTCTGAGACAAATGCATACAGGCACACCTGCATGTGCCCACACACACCTACCTTACACACAGGAAATGAACCAGTTCCTACTACATTAACTGTCACATTCTGGTATTTATATTGGTGCTTGCTCTTTGGTGCTGGAAAGCTTAGTGACTACAAATGTATAAAGAGAATCTGTATTACAGTGTTGCCACTAATAAGCAACAAGTCAAGATAATTAAATGACAAAAATACCTAATGCACCAGTGCCATCATTATTGTCGTGGTTTTTGGAATGGTTCATAACAGGTTACACACACCACTGTCAGAAAAGCGCAAGCAGCAGCAGTATGACAGACATCGTGAAGTCATTTGGGATTTTCTGACTTGGTTTTATCGTTTTACGAGTCATATCGCTACTTGCTTGTTTTCTCACCACAGTACCACTGCAAATTGTAGTGATAGAGTAAATAATAGTAATTTAGAAAGTAGTGTGAGAACAGATTAGAGTGGCAAGGAAAAGTATTTACAATATTTACTTGTCAGGTGGATGAGTAGGGATGTTTCAAATGTTGCAGTTTTGAACAAGTCCTTGACTTAATTAATATTAAAAGGGCTCTTCTAGCTGCAATTAGTAGTTACCCATATTTCTTATTGAGCATGGTGTCCCCAAAGTACTTATAACCAAGCCTATCCAATACTAAAAATGTTTGGGCATGGTGGCCGGAAAGGCGTTGTCCGTGGGATATAAAAAAAATGAGCTCACATTTTGTATTACTGTTCAAACCTGTCTGCTATGCTGATGTTGCATGATGGCCATTGCATCTTTGACTAATTTTAACTGAAGACACGTGAGTTCTCTCAAATCGCTAGCATGTCCACATTTCCTCAAGGCAGCTTTATTTATTATGTTTTTAAGCTTGAAGATTTGATATTCCTCTTCCTCCATATTCATCCTTTCTAATTCGATGGGTCAACTACAGAAATTCTGAACTGACTCTGATTAAGTCATGTAAGATCTTAGGTAATTGCTTCCTACTCAGATCTATTGAGACTTCTCATCTACCTAACATGTCATTTGTGGATGTGCATAGTTTAAAACAACGGCAGTTCTGCTCATTGTTTACAACCTGGTTGTATAATTGCTGTTAGTTATTTCTGGATGTTTTATGTCATTTTACATGTCCATTCATGTAAAAAATAATTGTTCTATAACTCTGGAGCTGCTCCTTATGCGACACCACCCAAGCTTTATAAGAAACTACCTAATGCATTTTCTCTCAAGGCCCACGTTCCATTTTTATCCAGTGCTACTCCTTATGAGATGATATTACGTATTAGTCATTAAGCACTTCCGTCGAAAGTGACAGTAAGTACAGGGACATTTTTCCCCCTAGTAGTACTCAGAGGACCCCGGGTTATAAGTCTAAGTTTGTCAGTTAGAGCCGCTGTCGAACTCTCGCCGTGCAGAGTCACAGTGTCATGGGTGAACGGGGAGTAAAGCAGAGGGCTGAGGATACACCCCTGTGGTGCTCCGGAGTTGCATTTCAGTGTACATGTATGTAATATCCTGTTGTGAGGAGTAGCCTTAAGTAATAGTGCCTGAGTCTGAGAGGACCAGCAGGGTGACAGACCTAACTGTCACCCTGCTGGCAAAGCCCCACACCAACAGATGGTCCACTCTAAGGGGTGCTTGGGGGTGTGTGCGCGTTATAACTCATTTGCATGGCTCCTTAAGGGGGAAGGGAGTGTCCTGCCAGACGAGATTAGCTCAGGGTCTAGATATGGTGTCTCTGTGGCTGCTTCTTATTTCTGGATGTGTGTAGTTAATTTTGGGGTGGTGCCTGGTCTTCTTGTTCCTTCTTTCATCCATGTCACCTTATCTAATTATATCTACAAAACTGTCATCGGTACGATTCACAGTGGATTTGGGAGAGGTGAAGATTGTGACATTCCGCCCTTCCGCCTAGGCAAACATACCAAGCCCTTCAGCGGTTTCTCACACTGCTTGTCCAATAGGATGTCATGTGGGGCCACGTGTTGTGGGTCCCACAATTCTATATGTGTTGTAATTCATTACTACTGTGCTTTTATTATTGTCAAAATAACATGTTGTACTCATGGTGTGCAGACGGGGAAGAAACCCTTTTTTCTCTTGTCAGTACTAATGGTTTAAAGATTTCTCCTCAGGTTAGTTAGGTCAGGTGTGTATATGAGGTTGTGCTACTGCTGGCCCGCAATCATTGCGTTAGGTAATGAATACATGCCCTTGGGCACAGAAACTTTTCTAAATAGAATTTACAGTGGATTTAAATTGTTATAGACTGATAATATATTTTGATATAGCACTTTTCTGGTGGGCTCAAAGTAAATGAAAATGTATTCTGAGCAAAGTTCAAATGAAATTACTTAGCATTGTGTCGTAGTTCCGAGTTTATATTTCTCAGCAAGAAATTTTATTTCAAGAGAGCTTTCTCAAAGTTAGATTTATTCTGTCTTACTGTAGACTACTACTGTTCTTATTAAGGCCAGTCATTATCAAACAACAAGGTGACAGATAGCAGTGGGTAGACTGGAAAAGCATGGGGATACTTCAAGTGTTTAGAATGTTAGCTTACAATTGAATTGAGTCATTAGTGCTTACTGAATTCAAGTATGTACATAATGTGAGTGAGTAGATATTGACCAGTCAGACACCAGGGAAAGCCCTGCAGTTTTTTTCAGCATCAAACAGACTGTCCTTTGTGGTGTCCGTGTAGCACAACACATGTGATCAGTTACTTAAGTCTATATGAACAGTGTGTTTGCTGCTGGAAATGGAATGATTGTCTGTTCGTCTGCTTCTGTGTATGATTCCGTAACAGTCAGACTTCTGGACTAAACACACGTCACTCCCTGAAACTCAACATAATTTATTCAAAGCATCTGCGTCGTTGTATGTGTGAACGTTTCGAACAACAAACAAGCTGCTTCTCTTCCACATTACCCGGGGAATTTCTTGTCCGTTGTAGAATCTAACTTTTTAAAGAAAATAACCAATACCATTTGACAGTTATTTATTGAAGTACTCTTATTCAGATATGGTTTTGTGCACATTATTTATCATTGCCTGGCAGTTAGTTTTCTTAGGTGTGTGTGTGTGCGTGCGTGCGCTGTAAATGCGTTGTTCCCACAATGTTGAAGGCAGGCACCACCGATCTGACCACCACCGATGTAACCTGGCCTGTGTGCTGGATGTTTAACGGTGTTTGTTTACCATACTTGGTGCAGGTGAGCCAGTGACTTGTCCTGGTATCTAATAAAAAGCTTTAAACCAATTTTTATATTTTTGCTGGTTGCACTCTCACTACCTCAATTAAGCCCTTTTGTTTTAGCAAGAGATCAGAACAAGTCTCGTCTTTTGAAACCTCTTTGATATCAAACAGGACAGGCCTTCATCTGCCCTTGCCTGCTTTGAATTTAGTAAAGAATAATGTTTAGGCTGTGATTGCACTGCACCCACACAGCCCTCCCTCACACTCAGACCCTGTGACCCTGACAATGGGTCCCTTGTGCGCTGCTCTGGAATGCTGTTCCCAGGCTGTTTTGCATTCTTACCATTTGCATCATGGGACTTTTTCTGTGTCACTGCAACGCTTTGACCTCTGAGACGGCCCAAGGCCCAATGCAAGGGAGGGAGCTGTGTGTGTGACTGTGGCAAATCTCCTGTGGTATTTGAAAGAAATAATCATTTTGCGTTAGCGATGTTCTTCTTGACTCTTATTCCATCAGCATAGTGATAGTAAAGTGTTCCTCAGGCAACCTCTCCATTTGTCTTAATTAGATGGTTCGGTACGGTTGCAGAACATAACAACTAATGACTTACAGCCTAAGGTGTTTGTGTTCATGCCTATGTGGGTGATTCCAGCATTCAGCATGCATGTTATACATTTTAATGCAACTTTGATGTAAGTGAGAATGGACAAACTATAAATGAATTGTTTGATGTCTAGCACCTTTTAGCAGCTTCCTTGAGGTGCTGTGGCTAGGTCTTCTTTTTCAAGGATTATTATTGTTTTAATATCAAAACATTTCCTTAAATGTTGTGAATGCTACATTGCCTTATCGGTCCCAGGCTCCCCCTCTTTTCTATTTGGGACTGTAAAATATAACACATTTTACATCGAAATTACTCATGAAGCAGCAGTCGGTCTCAAAGTGGATAACAGTAAAATGTAAAGCTGCAATCTTCAGAAAAATCATCAATGTTTGCTCTGTAATACGTAGGTGGTTATGTTTTAAGGGATCCAGTGTCAAATAAACCAATGTCCTGTCATCAATCAGATGCTGGGAAATTTAGTAGCACAGCACACCTCTTCCAGCCCCTGAGGCAGGATCACATAGTAGAATGGGAGGAGTGTGAAATACAGGACGTGTCGAGAAGCTCCACTGATGCTAACCAACAAATTATTAGATCAACAGATGGAGTGCCAAATATGATTCCCGCCTACAGTGGAAAGCCCAGTTGAAAAACCTGTAGGGTTGTCACAATACCATACATTTAGTAGTCGATACCAATCCCAGTGAAATTCCATGAACCTCGATACCACAGTAAAAAACTAAACCTAAACAATGAATTCCATGTATTTCAACATACACTTCTTAAAAAACACAGTACTATGTTTAAAATAAAATCAGTCAACCTTATATGGCACAGCATTTCAACTGCACTATACAGCTGAGACATAAAAAAAACAACATGAAAAGGTAAACAGGCTATAGATTAGACAAGCAGAACACTGATCAGGCTCCCAGTATCAGGTCCAGCACTGGCATATAGCCTTAAAATAGAAAATGGCACCTGACACAAGTCAAGGAACTGTATGTAATGTCCAGCTCAAACTATATTGCTGTGCATAAAAATAGCAATAGTAAATCTGGATGTCTCTCTTTGAGGCACTTTGCTATGTTGGAAGTGTTTCCTCCTTTAGTCCCAAGTTTAAAGGCATAGTTTTTTGTGAATTTGCATACTGGTTTTTGTGAATTTATTACTCCCTGAAGATCTTCCTCGAATGCAATCTTTCCTACACTGCTCTTATAGTTTCTCTTTTCGGCAAATCAAGACAGAGCTGCAGCTGCTCTTGGCACCACCTTTCATGTGTTGGATCCCCGGTACCTATGGTACTGTACGTAAACCAGTACCGTCATGTATTCAGAATTTTGGCATGGACTTGGTACCGAAGTATCGGTTCGTGTGATATCTCTAATGTCAAGTATCAGTTAGAAAACTGCAAGCATTTTGCAGATGGTGTGTCAGTAATGTGTATTATATTTCTGTGTTTTACCTCAAGCTGATACAGTCAAGAATTATTATTGAATGGAAATCAATTCATAGGTACCTGCTACATTGGTAAAACATTAGCCTGTGTGGGCTGTTGGTGCATCTGTGTTTTGCATCTTTTTGATTTAGAAAGTAGCATTGTTTATTTTAATAAGGAATTACTTATTATTTTGTGATTTATTATTCAAATTATTAGCAAGAAAAAAATGGCAAATCCTTAATTATCAAAATATTTAAGCACTCAAACAAAAGATTCATTTAATTTTTACATGCTCGGGTTGAAATTTCTATGGAATTAGCTTGTTTAAGGGCAGTGTGCTTACACTTCAATTCGACACACATGCACAGAGTTGTCTCGCACAGCTGTGTCACGTCCACTTCGCACACATCATTGCTCCCAACCCCTCCTGCCACCTCCCTTCCCCGTTCCTCTCCATTTCCCCCCTGACGAAGCTAGCTGACTGAGTGCCTGTTGATCCTAGGAGGGGAAGTCCACGGAGCCAGAGCCTGGTAGAGGAGACACTGCCCTGGAGGAATCTACAGAGCGATCCCTCAGCCCAGCCACTACCGGAGAGCACCAGCCAACACGTGGGTAAAGACCTTAGACTCTGTTCCTCACCCCTCTTCTCTATCAACAGTCCTCCTACAGTATACATGTTTGTATGTGCTGCTGCCTTTGTTTTTCCGCCTCCTTTATTTCTCAGTGATGTTCAGTGGTGACCTCCCGCTTGCTGACAAAGCTGTAGTCATGGAGACGTGTAGTGCGCCGTCGTAGCCCAGTAATCTCCACACGACAGAGAGGCTGACTGAGGGAGGGGGGAAGGGAGGCGGAGAGGGGAAGCCCAGACCAAAATGAGGCATAACTGGGGAATGAATAAAGAGAGTAGATGTAGGATTTTGTGATACATGGGGGGGTCTAGTTCACATCCTGAGCTGTGCTGTGGAGGTTATGATGAAGGAAAGCCCTTCCACAGGCAACATGAACCATGCATGAGTGCTGCTGGTTGCTTCGGTCACGGGGGGTTGTCTGTGGTCTCTGTACGGGGGCGGGGTTGTCTGTGGTCTCAGTACGGGGGCGGGGTTGTCTGTGGTGTTAGTACGGGGGGGGTTG
>JACXGJ010008770.1:0-25984 GCA_016801105.1 Esox niger
TGTGTGTGTGTGTTTGTGTGTGCGTGTGTGTGTGTATAGTGTACTGTGTGTGTGTGTGTTCTAGTTAATGTCAGACATGGGAAGGCCCTTATTAAAACCAGAGGACATATCCTCTCCCTGTTAGACCCCTGAATACACATACACTCCCTAGGTGATTATATTGGTTCTTCCAAGATCTTTGAAGTTCCTCGAGGAAACGTACGGTTCTTGGCAGTGTACAATGCCCCTAAGGTTCTTCAGAGAAGCCCCTAGGGGTGTGGTGAACAGGGGACCATCCTAAGTTCTTGGGCGTTCTTGAAGAAACCTAACTGGCCAATGAGACAAGAACAGGTGCAGGCCCTTAACTGAAATGATTTAAGATGTATTGAATTTAAAGTAAGTGATTTTACCTAGTTTTATTTCAATGTATATAGTTTTTAATCATAAAAAAAGAAAAAGGAAAAAAAAAAAATATATATATATATATATTATTTTCTATATATATATATATATATATATATATATATATATATATATATATATATATATATATATACATATATATAGTTAAGCCCAACCCATGCCAAATATTGAGCTATAGTGAATTTGTATTTGTAGGTTTCTTCTGACTGGAAAAGACATAAACAAGTGATAAAACACGGTAAGAAATTGTTCTGGAGACAAAGTATCTACTATTCATTGTTCCGTATCAGTCGGAAATCTATATATTTTCATATTTTCGTTGTGTTGTTCGGTCTCTTTAAAAGAAAATTAAACATGTACACAACTGGATGTCTATGAACAAAAACAATATGGTACAATGTGTCAATGGACAAAAAGGCCATCTAAACGTCAATATCAAAACGCCAGCAGTAACTGTTATTATTGAGAACCAGTCGGTTCGTCATTAAATAATTAAAGGGTTATTTGTGGTTTTACCGATTGTCCCATTTTTTAAAATCCTACTAATCCGATGTTAAGAAACGTGAAAAGCATCCTACATGATCCCAAATCCTACCTGGTACTTTTAGAAAACATTGCAAGGATCCTGGGGATCGTACATAAAGCACCTGACAGTAAAATCCAACAAGTTGTCCTATGACAAATCTCACCCTCACCTTTATGCATAGTTTATTATTAGCACATTTAAATTGTAATCTGATGTACGTCTCCGTTCAATGGATCAAAAATAAGTCTGAACGAGCGTGCATGGGGACAATTACTATTCGCGTGTTTAAATCATCAACCCGTCCGGTAGCGGCAGCGCCGTCACAGACAGATCGGCTAAATCCAAGTTGAACTTGCACATATGGTTCAAATTAAACAAAGAGACTCGGTTTACAGCCCGGTGCCGTGCACGCCTAGGCTCTTCGCGAGAAACCGATCCGTCACCGAGGCTTCTTTCCCTCACGCTTTCGCGCGCGCGCGCGCTCACTCTCTCGCTCTCTCACTATCTCTCGCTCTCTCACTATCTCTCGCTCTCTGCAGAGACGACGGAGAAACGGAACAGTGACGTTTAAACTGCCGATATATAAGCTAATGACAGAAAGCTTATGCGGAGGGGATATCTGTGGATAAAGTTGAACTGCAGATTGGCCACCTGCGGTGAGAGCTCGACTGAAATAAATATCTTGGTTTTGGTGCTAAAATGTGCCCTCCCGCGTACGTTTCTTGCCTGCCAACTCGCAACGCTACTCTGACAGGCAACACACATCCCTCCAATGAAAACATCAAAGCAGCTTGTCCCGGTGAAGAAAAATTGCTACTGTCACAATCAATTTCTGTTATACCAAATGTTCCCTACCCAATGATGAGTAGGCTAAAGCTATGCATACGAAATAGACACATTTAAATACGAAAAGGTTATGAGTCAACCGCAGCTATTCGCAGTATAGCCTAGACAGGCACAATACCACAAAGTCAAAATTTTCCAGATATGTTAATGTATTAATTTTACGTTTTCGACTTTATGAAGAGCGATCGATAATCAATATGATGCTGGCAGAACAATCTGTAAATCAAGCAGCAGGCCTCTGGTTCAATAGTACCTTATTCTACGGCTAGCCGTTTCCATTGTCAAGCCATCTGCTTTTCGGGTTCCTCAATCCCGCTGAAGATCACCATATAGGCTACTACAAGGAGAAATGTGATTGAGTGATGTTGAGAAGGCAACAGCCTGCAGCGTGATAACAGGTCTGCCCGTTCCACATATATGCTAGCCAATGCGTACCCCATTCATCCTCATTCACACAAATGACAGTAGACCACAGCCGCTGCTTGGTGTTGGTGAGACACACGCTGTATGTAAGTATATCGTAGTGTGTGTGTGTGTGTGTGTTGTGTGTGTGTGTGTGTGTGTGTGCATGTGTGTTCGCGCGCGCGTGAGAGAGCACGCACGGACGTAAAAGAAAGATACTGTCACTTACATGCATCTGAACCCGCTGAAGCTCCTCAATGTAGGCTGTGCGATTGCCGTTATATCCCGGTATTTCGTTATTCCACTATTTAAAAAATGATTAGTAGTCTATGCACACTACTCCCCTATTCCCCTAACGACGCAGACACACAGCCAGACAATCCACAGAAGAAAAAAAAATCCTTTAATAGACCCAAGATTGCTGCTCCCTGTCCGCTTTTCCACTCATAATATCCACCACGAAGAAAAGATGAATGTATATTCCACGTGTCGGTTGTTAGGCGTACCTCTCTACCTCTGGATCCGCCGCATAGGTCACTCCGCCAGAAAGCGAACGTATTCCTTTATGCCTCTCCCGCGGCAGGTGAGGTAAGCGGATCTCTGTCAGAAAAATAGGTTAGTTCCTCTCCTGTCCTCAGTTCAGTCGCAGCTGGTAGCGAGTAGTTAGAAGAAGAGTTCAATACCCCGCAGGCTTCTCTCTCTCTCTGCGCGGTTCTAACGGTCACCTCGTTCAGCATCCAGTTGAACAGAGCTCAAGCGCGCAAAGGACTCCGCGGCGGTGGCACCTCTCGGAATGAAACCGTACACCGAGACCAGGCCCAACCCACTCACACAACCCCCCGGCCCCTCTCCCCCTCTCTTTTTCTCCGATCGAGGTTGCTAATTTATTCGACACGTGGGGAGCTGAACAAGAAGGGGAGCGGGGGAAAAGGGAGCGCAGAAGGAAAGGGGGGAGAGCCGAGAAAGAAAACGTGAGGACAGATTGGGGTTTGGTGCCCCCCAGCTCCGCTGAATGGAAGTGGTAGTTTTCCAGTTAAAATCCAGACAAAGGGTCGCGTGCCGTTCAGCGACGTCGGACCTGCTCAGTCAGGTGATTTTTATCATTAAGTCAGTCAGGTGATTTTGATCATTAGGTCAGTCAAGTGATTTTTATCATTTAGGCTAATGATTACCAAAGTAACCGTATTTTGACTGAGTAGCTTTTTTAATTCGTTTACCCTCAGTCACAGTCATATTTAGGTACCCCATTCAATTCGACCGAAGACAACCCCAAGATTGCAATGGTTAATTTACTCATATCACAACTCATTAATTGTAAATGTAAGACCGTGTAAGCAAAGCTGGCCAAGAAGAGCAAATGTCTCTTACTGGCTGACTGAGTGACTGAGAGACATTCGAAACTGGTCAGTCAAAACAAATTATGCATTCGGATTTGTTCTGGATAGACAAACACTGCTGGGTCCAACCTTCAGCAGCTACGTTATTGTAGGCTAAGCCTAAAATAAACCTCTTTACAGATATACTGCGACTATTTATGGTGGATTTTTGAAGTAGGCCTATGCAGCCCTACACATGTTTTGGGTCAAGACAGCAAGAAAGCAAGCAAGTTTATTCATATTGCACAATTCATACATAGAAGCGATTCAATGTGCTTTACAGTGAAAATAAAAATAATGCAATAGAATTGAAACAGTCAGATTGTTACACTTGTCTAACTCAGCTGTCTCCAGAGGTCTGCATGAACTTCAACACCCCGGTATCTCAATCCTCACATTCCGATGCCAAGATGAACCCGTCAGTCCCTATGTGAGATAATCATTGCATCAATGTCTTACTTCTCTCCAGGGGGACATTTATGCCATGATAGACAAAAATGCTGCTGGCTACCACCTTCAGTAGCTACGTTTTAGTAAGCCTAAAATAAAACTGTTTCTGTTTATATTTGTTGTAGTAAGCCTAATCTTTAACTGTTTACGGTTATATTGGGACTCTGTCTGGGGGAATTTCGATCAAAACCTCTTGGGCAGTGAAAGAATAGGGGTTTCCACGATTCTCTCGTCTTTTCACTTGACGAAAAAGTCAGTTATCATCACCTATATTGATATTTGTATCAATGTCATTCACGAATGAAAGAAAAACGAATGTTTTTGTGCCATGATATGAAATAGCTTTGGCAATGTAACGTACATTTTTATACTCGCTAGCAATTGCTCAATTTTTATTCCAAGTAGTAAGTAAGTAGATACAAAGCCTATTACTGGCTACTAAGCTGTTAAAACAGCCTGTGGCAAATGCTATACGTTTTATAGATGATATTTGGGGTGGAGGTAAACATAGTATGTAACGTTAGTCAGTTTAACACAATGCTTAATGGTGTGTAACTAAATATTCAAACTTGGTGTGATTTTAATGCGTGACAAAATTATCTGATGTCGAGATTCTATGGTGTAGTGCTTAAGGACACTGCCTCTCAAGTGGAAGACCTAGGTTTGAGTCCAGTGAGGGCAACGATATCTCTCACTTTTAATTGCGGGCTGACTGAACTAGGCTTGCCTGGTTTCCTTTCTGGTTTACATCATGCATCACTGTCATGAGTAACTGAATACAGGCCTAATAACATTTTAGAACGGCCTTCTGTGATCACTTATGAAAGGTCAAAAGGGCCGTTTATTACCCAGTGGCTGGCTATATGTTTCTTATCAGGATAGGAACAAGGCATGTGATTCATGGCACAGACAAACCAGGTCATATACATGCAGACAGACAGTGTGAGGACAGACATTCTGATATACATGTAGTCTGAACATGTGAGGACAGTCTGATGTACACAGATAGAGAGTGTGAGGACAGACATACTGAAATACATAAGACAGACCGAGTGAGGACAGACAGTCTGATATACATAACACAGACCGTGTGAGGACAGACAGTCTGATGTAAATGCAGACAGACTGTGTGAGGACAGACATTCTGATATAAATAATGACAGACAGCTTGACAGTGTGAGAACAGACTGTGTGATGTAAATGCAGACAGACAGGGTGAGGACAGACAGTCTGATATAAATAGTGACAGACAGGGTTAGGACAGACAGTCTGATGTAAATGCAGACAGACAGGGTGAGGACAGACAGTCTGATATAAATAATGACAGACAGCTTGACAGTGTGAGAACAGACTGTGTGATTTAAATGCAGACAGACAGGGTGAGGACAGACAGTCTGATATAAATATTGACAGACAGGGTTAGGACAGACAGTCTGATGTAAATGCAGACAGACAGGGTGAGGACAGACAGTCTGATGTAAATGCAGACAGACAGGGTGAGGACAGACAGTCACCAGTGTTGCACATTAAACTGTTACAGTGTTGCTGACATAGACTAACACTAGATCAGCTAAACACACACACCACATGTACAAACACACGCACACAATGCAACACACACACACAACACACTCTTACTACACGTTTAAAAAAAGCACATACACCACAAGTAGACACACACACACACTCACAGTTAGGCAGCATCAGCTCTAAGACAGTCATTCATCACTCTGGGTTTTAGGTCAAGCCTTCACTGGAGCAGTGTGTGCGTGCGTGTGTGAGTGTGATTCATTTCTTTGTGATGGTGCTTGCATTCTTCATCATTTACAGTCCTGGAGTTCTTCGAACTTGTTCATATCTGAAAAGGGGGAGCATCGGATTTCTTACCAACAGATCTAGACGACAGACCCCAGATTTTTTTGACCAAAAATTATGTAATTTGTTCCAAGTAACTACAAATGACAAAAAGAGGATGTATTGATTGGTTCTTCACACCTCTAAAGTCACAACTGCAACCCAGTTGCAAATCATTCCTCACCGCTTTCACACACTATGTCAAATCAATGCTAAGCACGTTCTTACCCAACACTAAACACAACTAAAAACAAAACTCAGTAGAGTAAATAATTCAAACAAGAAATATTTAGTCACAGATGATACAAACTATCCCCATGAAGAAGAACCTCATCTACAAGTATATAAAACCTATTCGCTCAATAAAATAATCAGTATTAAGTCAGAAGTCGCACCAAAAAGACACCTATGAGTTCCTCTTTGCTAGAATGGGCCAAGCAAGGGGAAGGGAAGAAGATGAGCTCAGATTTGTGGCGGTGGAGTAATTCAAAGTGGAATACAATTAGATTTGGATTAAACTTGTGCCACAATGAGCATGTTGTCAGTCAAGGCACTTTTCCGGGAGAAGCTGGGTAGCGGCTCCAGCCCAATTCAAGCACATTAACGGTTGCACACAGTGCCTCCCAAAACACAACATTAGTTACATGTGTCTGCTGGTGAAACAATCCCAAGTGTCACCACTGGTTCCGCAAAACTGTTAACTTTTCCTGGCGCCAGCTGGATAGCAAGGCAATCACGCGGGTTAGCAAAGCAATTGTCCCCGGTTCCACCCACGCTACGGGACGAAACCCGAGGGAGCTGTAGTCGCTATGCCAGGCATCGTGATGTTCTGCCACCCATCCATTTAATGGCCAAGGCTAATGTTATTAGATTATACAAGCCAGTTTTAGAAATCGCTGGCTGTTGCCTCTGCCCCTTTTCTGACGCAGAACAACAGCTCGCAGAAAGACCAGCGGAAATCAACATGCTCACGTTGTTTGTGGGCGGCGACGGCCCAACACCGTTGTGTGTCCAGGATGTGTGGGTACAGATGCTCAAATGTAATTCGACTACCCAGTTGTTACAGGCATTTTCATTGATAGCTGGACATAAAAACTTCAGGTTTATTCAAGGTTTAAAATACGTGGAAAATCCACGCTCTCCTCATTTGACCCGACATCACCCTGTTATAATACATGTAAACCCCATATGACCCAACACAACCCTGTTATAATACATGCACACCGCATCTGACCCTACATAACGCTATTATTATACATGTAGATCTCATCTGACTCAACATAACTCTGTTATAATACATGTACACCACATCTGACCCCAACTTAACCCTATTATAATACATGTAGACCCCATATGATTTAACATGACTCTGTTATAATACATGTACACCACATATGACCCTACTTAACCCTGTTATAATATATGTACACTCCACACAACCCTGTTATAATACATGTACACCACATGTGACCCAACACAACTCTGTTACAATACATGTACACCCAATTTGACCCTACATAACCCTATTATAATGCATGTAGACCCCATATGACCCAACATAACCCTGTTATAATACATGTATACCCAGTATGACCCTACATTACCTTGTTATGAAACATGTACACCACATAACCCTGTTTGAATACATGCACACCCCATATGACCAATCATCACCCTGTTATAATACATGTAGTCCACATATGACCCTACATAACCATGTTATAGGAAATGTACACTCCATATGACTCAACACAACCCTGTTATAATATATGTACACCCCATATGACCCTACATACACCCTGTTGGAATACCTAATGGTGGCTGATCCTTACCGAAGAAGCCCTAGGGGATTTTGTGAATACAAGTTGAACTCTATGGCCGCCACCAGTCCAAATAGAAGTAGAGTAAGTAAATCTAGTTAACCTATTGCTTTTCAAAGAGGGACTGAAAATAGAAGACTTTACTTAATTACATAACTACTTTTAAAGACAAATTTTATTTTCTAGGCTTTAATGAGCTTTGGATCAGGAAAGTAATTTCCCTAAGGTCATGCAGTCTCAAAATGATAAAAAAGGGTTTACTAAAAGATGGCATCGTTAAGTTCTGTTGGCCATTTAACCTCTTTCAAGTCGACATCATCCAGTCAGTGTGTGTGTGTGTATGTTTCTGTGTGTTTGTGTGTGATTGTGTGTTTATGTGTTTTTGTTTTACTGTATTCTTCTGACTCTTTAAAAGCCACTGACAGAAGGCATGCATGTATTGCATTGCACTGCATGGCTTGTTAAATGCGATGTTTTATCACAGTAAACGGTTCCAGAAAAGATTGAAGGCATGTGCTGTCTGTAGTGGCCCAAACATTTGAACTACAAATGCTGAAGTTAACTTATCTAGCAGGAAATGTCAAAGGAACAGTTTCACCAGCGATGTTCAAATTCCTGCAGAGTTGCCCTGGCAGTTTCATGCTACTTTCTTGTCATAGAAACAAAATGTTCATCCTAATGTTTAAGCTACAGTATTACACAATATATATAATTAATACTCATATATACATATATTATATATAATTAATACGCATATATACATATTATATATATATACATATTATATATATATATATATATATATATATATATATATATACATATATATATATATATATATATATATATATGTATATGTATAATCTCAGAGGTTATATTTTGGCAGGGTAGCATTGTAGCTGAGGGCTTGTGGCAGTGATGTCACTGAGAAAGGCCTGGTTTGGAGTTGTGTCCTGTCTGTGGCGCACATCAATTTAATTCACACTGAAAGACACACACATAACAAAGACTATGCAACTCTATTCTAGATATGAATCTTCTAATGTCACTCTGGGGTGTCAACCAATTAGAGCGGCCAGAAACAGTATAAACAAATGCATTCAATCAACTTTGAAAAGTGTTATTTTTTTTATAATCACCATTTGACAGTCCAGCAGTATAATTATGTCCTCACTCTCTGTATTTAAGGATGTTTAACTAATTCAGTATTACCTTTCAGCATGTTGTTACTTCCATTGTATGGTCATCTGTCCATTAATAAGAAATATGGCCTTTTCTTGACACACACACACACACACACACACACACACACACACACACACACACAAACAGTCTATGTGTGCAGGTGTTGGTCCCTATTATGTCAGTCATTCTTCCTTCCTAGTGAGCAGGGTAGGGAGTGAGGTCACACTATCCATGCAGAGGGCGTGATATGATGTGTGTGTGTGTTTTGCTGGTAGGGAGGACAGGCTGTGTGTTGGAATGGTTCCACAGGAGTTTAATGATAAAGAAACACTTTTTCCATTCCATCTATTGTCCTCCTGAATATCTCCCATCCTATCTGGACTCCTGTCAGGGGCAGTGACCCCGTAACGGACTGGTCAAAACGTAGATGAGGTCATCAATGCTATGAGAGAATATGCTGTTAGTTGCCGTGGGTTTCTTAAAATGGCTTGCCCAATTATCTACAGAGGACAAAATGTATGCAGAGAGGAACTTAAAATGTGGTTTTAGTTTCATGGGAGAACATTAATTTGGTTCTATGTCCATGGGAGAATTTTAATTTGCCATTCATTCAGAAAGTTAACTAATGCTAGTTGCAAAAGGTTTCTATTTAACAGGCATAGATATGACCCAGTTTTGGAAATTGAGTTAAAAAGGCATCTAAAACTAATTGACCCCTGCCTTTGTTATTACAATTAGGGTTGTGAGAAGTGAGGTTAACAGACTTCAGACGGGTGACGCTCGAACCTACAAACCAGGCTTGGAGGCAGTTTGTGAAACTGAACCTTCTGTGTTTCTGGCATCTCTGGAAGCTATACACACACACACACACACACACACACACACACACACACAGGAAGTTGTCAGAACACTCTAACTACAGTCTGGATCTAAACAATACTTTTCATAGAAAATCCCCAGACAACGCTGCAGAGTTATTAACGAACAATTCGATTGGTTGTCCAGTTCAAATGCTACTGAAAATTCAAATTGTGAAAGGTTCTTTTTCCACTCATATCTCATGACTATTAATCTGATTGTACGTGTTTCCTTGAAATCACTGGGACTACTGAGACTTGTTATCTTCCTGTATCCTCGTCCATGACCAATGCGAGGCACACAAACATGGTCCGCCCAGCAACTATTTTAGGGTCACAAAGAGAGACAGGGAGGGAGACAAAATAGACAGGCAGAAATAGCGGCAGGAGTGAAAGAGCAGGAAGGACCAGGAAACAGCATTGTTATGGAATACAAGCTGAAAGCTCTCACCGTCCATCAGAATACAAGCAAACCCACACACACACACACACACACACACACACACAGGGTATCTAGTCGGTTACCAGAAACACACATCATGATGTCATTGTATGCGTTTTATTTCCAAGAAGACATGGCGGTTTCAACAGAAATGTGTGTGTGCAAACCCCATAGCTATGATAACATCAAACTAATATCCAAAAGCCTTCACTTAATCCGTCTCTCTTGAAATTTGAGATTGAAGTCCATGCTAATTTGTAGGCCTTGTAATCTGTCCGTATTTTAAAATAGAGTAATTTCCATAATGTTCTGACTGCTGAAAGAAACGCAGAAACGTTTCCTCTGAGCTGTTTTAACTCCGGAAGCTTTCAGACTGAGAGGAAAGTAAAGTTTGCCACTTACTGAGTTTGGAAAAAACTTGTTTCAATTCCCCAGTTAGTGGACTACATTTCACCCAGTCTGTGAGGAACAGGATGCCATTTGGGATTGGGGCTAGCATGCCATTCATATCTCTAAAGTCTTAGGGTGCTTCACATTCTTCTGGCAGGGGCTCACCAAAAAGTTAGCAAAACACAGTACTGAGATACTTTCTTCAACTAACCAATCCTCATCATCATCAATTAGGTCTCTTAGACCAGAGGTCAACTCTGTGCTCAGGGAACCCTAACCATTCCCACAGCTTGCACAGCTGATTAAAATGTTAAGCTAATGATGAAGCCCTTGAATAGGGAATCAGGTGTGCCTGTGAAAGGATACAGGAAAAGTCGGAGTTATCTGGGTGTCCACGAGATGAAAACATCTGCATTAAATCCACAGCAGAACCAAATATTTGAAAAAACAGTATTGATTAATCACTTGCCTTTGATTTAGATTGTCCAAGTATGAAAGGGGTTTAGGCTACATGCCTGTGATTCTGTATCAAAGTCCTGGGTCATCTAGGTCCTGGGTCATCTAAATCCTGGGTCATCTAGTCCTGGGTCATCTAAATCGTGGGTCATCTAGTCCTGGGTCATCTAAATCCTGGGTCATCTAGTCCTGGGTCATCTAAATCCTGGGTCATCTAGTCCTGTGTCATCTAAATCCTGGGTCATCTAAATCCTGGGTCATCTAGGTCCTGGGTCATCTGTAATATATTCACTGTCTAGAAGTTCAGTGTGAAACAGGGAAGCATCCATGTTCCTAGGGTCTCTTTTACACATACATGCACACATGGATGTATACTCAAACACAGCACACACACTTCTACAGTTCAACGATTAGCGATGGAGAACTTTACCCCAATATTTCTAGGTTGTTAATGATATTGAAATGTGAGACAGCAAAGTTATGATGACCAGCTAACAGAGAAACAAACACATAATAATATGAGTGGTGTAGACTGATTGCTGCTACTATAAACTTTTTGGGATGGAACAACATTTGGGAGGGATTATGTAATGTGTTGTTCTGGGCAGAAAGAAGGGCAGTAATAGGAGGAGAGGAACACAGAAAAAAGGGAAAGATGAAAGGAGGAGAAAAGGAGGAGAGTGGGGCTGGTTTGTGGCTCACCCGTGTGTGACCACTGCTATGTAACACCTACGTATATTACCATGACTACTGCCAGGCTAAAACTGTATCACCATGACTACTGCCAGGTTAAACCTATATCACCATGACTACTGCCAGGTTAAACCTATATCAACGTGACCACTGCCAGGTTAAACCTATATCACCATGACCACTCCAGGCTAAACCTATATCACCATGACCACTGCCAGGCTAAACCTATATCACCATGACCACTGCCAGGTTAAACCAATATCACCATGACCGCTGCCAGGTTAAATCTATCTCACCATGACCCCTGCAGGCAAAACCTATATCACCATGACCACTGCCAGGCTAAACCTAAACCACCATGACCACTGCCAGGCTAAACTTATATCACCTCGAACACTGCCAGGCTTAACCTATATCACTACCAGGCTAAACTTAGTTCACCCCGATCACTGCCAGTTTAAAATTATATCACCATGAATACTGCCGGGCTAAACCTATTTCATAATCACTAATCACCATATTACCATGAGTACTAAGAAGAGCCGTTTGTTGTACTGGCTACATGTCACTCCCCCTCTGACCTTACTGCTAATCCCATTAACAATAATACGGTAAATGCCACTGAATTAAGCAGAAGCTTTAATCCAAAGCAACTGAAAGGCAGACGTCCATAATTAGCAGTCTGACCATGGAAACAAGCCCTTGTCCCTGTACACACACAGATATCTGAAACATCTACCTTCCTCTCTCCAGTCGCGTAAAGACAAAGACGCAAAGTGGCCAGAAAGACCGTGAAACAGGTATTAGATCAGCGCATCAGCTCCAACAATGCAAAGGTATGTGAGTGGGTTTGTTGTAGGAAGACAGAGCTGGTTTTGATATTAGAAGTTCTAAGCCGTGAACTGTGAAAACCTTCTGGCTACCAATGCTTCACTGCTTTTCAGTTGAGACTTGTAAAAGACAAGACACCTTCAACTCCTCTCTCCTTTCCGTCATTGACCTTTGCCCCCCTGGAACACATCCATATGTGTGATCCATCATAGAATATCCATAAAGCGTGATGGTTTAATCAGAGACTTGGAAAAGGTACATTGCACCCCTCCCTTCCAAAGACAACCGTGGCTACTTGTGCCAAAACACAGTTTTCCAAACAAATGTAGGTGTTCCAGATACAGTCTGTTTACAGTTTTATGACACATTAAAATTGATCAAGTCAATAATTATTTTCAAATATGGAGGCTTCCCTCCAAAAATGTGGCTTTCGTCTTCCACTCCTCTCTAACACCTTTCATTTCCTTTTCTCCCCTCCTCTCCCCCCTTTTCTCCTTACCCTCCCCTACTCTGCACTAATCCTCTTCAATTTGTCTCGTCCTTTATCCTCACCTCCTCTGTCGGTTTTTAAAAGGAAATAATTTGTATGAAACATGACCTGCAGAATGTTCAGAGTATAATGCTTTGATCAGAGGCTCATAAAATAGTGTACCTCCTCTTCTCAACTTTCTTTCCATCTCCTGTCCTCTGCTAAACGTTTAGTCCTTGGAAGATGCATTGAACACCTCCTCTCTCCTCTCTCCTCTCTCTTCACATCTCCTCACATCTCCCCTCATTTATCTGTGATTAGTTCAGCAGGAAGATATTTCATTATAAATGGCTGAAGTCCATATATCGTGTCAGTGTTCACATCTGGTAAAGACCGTTCAACTGTAGATTGATGGTCAGACAGAAGAGCAGACAGGAGAGCGAACAGGAGAGCAGACAGGACTTAGTCAATACCATGATAACTAGATCTCATCAGGACATTACGGTCATAAGTTGGCCGGTTTTGGGGCATCACTGTGTATCCATGTAAGCAGAGTCAGGACATGTACTGACAAATGGTGGAATTCTTTAACTTTCATGATTTATTTGTACATTGTATGCACAAGCATGTGTTGGTGAAGGAATCTGCCATTTAAAAACCAATTGTCCAGATTCCAACCTTACTGTCCATGCAGTAACCCTAACAATACTGCCTGCTATGTTGATTTAGTTGTCTTTAATATGGGATTTGGAAACAGTCGTTCTGACTGTTTCTTATGTACCCTGGTGACCCATAACGACGTCGGAAAGGGGAGAAGCTCCAAACGTCTGTTAAAAGGGAATGTCTGCGCCCGTAAGTATCTGGTGTCATGAATCCCCTACAGGCCATCTAGGGGATCCCACTGTCTTAATTGACGCTCCTCGAGCTGCGGGGGAGGCGCAAAGAATAGTGCAGGAAACTGCAACTGATCCTCACCGTCACTGAATAAAGAAACAACGATGAACAGAGAGCCACGGAGCTCCTGCTGGCCGCAGTCATCCGGGTCAGAACGGTAATACTCGTCTTTCTGTCTACGTCACGGGCCGTGGTGAATACCTGCCGACGGCCTGCCTACGTCACATTGTCCCTTTAAGTGTTCCTGCCACGACACAGGAATTGACACATACACACACATGTAACTACACACACACACACACACACACAAAATAACACACTCACAGGAAGTCACAGTGCATGGGAACGTCCTGGTTCTGCTTACTGAGGTGTGTGTGAAAGTGTGTGCGTCTGTGTGTCGAAGTGTGTGTCTGTGTGTTGAAGTGTGGTTATTATGGGAGACAAAATGCCCAAAACTGGTTGAATCAAACATTTTCACTGAATGAGACATTTCCTCTCCAACTTGAAAAGGGCTTTTTATTGTCTTGGGGCAAAATTTATAATTGGGACAAAACACCAAGAATTTGGGTCAGGCAGTTAAGGGTTAGGGGTAGAAAAGTCAAATATTTTAAGGGCAGTCAACGTTGGTGTCCTCTTTGAGTAAGCTAAGTATGTGTGAGAGTGTGTGTGTGTGTGTGTTACTGTGTGTGAGTGTGTGTGTTTGTGCCAAGCCGGCATTCTTATCCGTCAGCTTCCTTCCCTGCCATGCCCCCACCGGTGAAAAGCATCGTGGGAAAGTGTAAAGATCAAGTCACACCTCTATGCGTTAACGCACACACACACACACACACACACACACACACAAAACACACATACGCACACAGACATTCACAGCACTGAAATTCTGAAATTGTCATTCAACAGGACCAAAAATACAATGTTTTTATAGGCAATGAGAACTATGTCAGTGTGTATGTGTGAGAGAGAGACCTCGTATTTGTATGTCAGTGCTTCGGTTTGCGTGACAGCGTGTGAGAAGGCAAGAGATGTTAGTTAGTTATGGCTTATTGAAATCTATGGCCACCAAATAATTACAATGGTTGAGTGATTCAGTGAAAGTTATAGTGTTTCTACAAGGGTGCTGGGAGCCTGATGTGTTAACACATTACACTGTGTGTGTGTCAGATCAGCTCAGATCTAGATCTATATTACGCATCTGTCCAGGTGGTGAAAATGGCGGTGTTGCGAAAAATATAAAATGTATATGAGTGAAGTGAGTTTTTTTTATTTAACTCCATATTATATTATAATACAATGGTCTAAAATCTAGTTTAAATACTTTCGCAATTTCTCTAAATGTTCCTAACTTAACAAGGTAGCACTTAAAATATAAGAAAAAGATCAAATATGATATCAAATAATTACCTGTAAAATTTACCTTATTTTACAGACAGTTCCTACTGAAGAATGTTCCTACAAATAAACTCAATGAATCACCTCTGTCTCTCTTTGTAAATATATACAGTTAATATACAGTTATTTTTCCTGAAAGAGAACTGGGTTTGAAGTGTGTTGACACTTTTTATCAGTGTTTTACGGGAAGTGTGTGTAAAATATGGGAAATTGTACCAGTATTCTCTTCCAGTATCTGTCCCGTTTTTACACATTCTTCTCTCTGGGCCCCGTTTGTCTTCTGAACACCTGCTTCACCGATAATGTACACTGGACAAACGCCTTCTGCAGACGTGAGCCTGTAAGACTTTGTGTGTGACCTCTCTGTGGCCCTGTGTGTGACCTCTCTTTGGCCCTGTGTGTGTTCTCTCTCTGTGTATTGTGTGTTTCTATCGGTGCTGATCTCTCTTCAGGCGGAGACCGCTGCAGGATTCGGTGACCACCGGAAACTGACCCCGGAGTGTAGCACGAAATGACTACACACACACACACACACACACACACACACACACACACACACACACACACACACACACACACACACACACACACACACACACACACACACACACACACACACACACACACACACACACACACACACACACACACACACACACAAAGATTTACACACATACACAGACCCAAACACACACATACACACACACACACTCATACAGACATACACACACTTACAGACACATATACATATATATATATATATATATATATATATATATATATACACACACACACACACACACACACACACACGTTTTCTTTCTGTATGTGTTCAATTAGGCATGTAGTTTGGGGAAAATGATCTCACCTACCACAGCAAGTGAAAAATTCTATTCACCGATGAAATTTCACATTACATTATGCATCATGTTTTTAAATGTTTTTGTGGGGTCTTGAACATACAGTAACACCAGTAAGACAAAACATGTTTTCTGTTCATAAAGACTAGAAGGATACATCAGGGATTTGTAGTATACTGATTCCTTATTCTACCCCCTGGTCAAAAGACTTGTTTTTAGAATGGATACCCCACATTTTAGTTGAAGGGTATGAAATATTCAAAGACGTGTGATCACAGACACAAACACATGCCCACTAACACAGTCACACACACATACACACACACACACACACACACACACACACACACACACACACACACACACACACACACATACACACAGGCTCATTCTCCAGTGAGGTGCATGAGAGAAGAGGAAAGCAAAGGGAGAGGAAGACCTGAATTGAAGGCCAAGTTTGAAGAAGGGATGCGGAAGAAGGAGCAGGGGCCAGAAAGGGGAGATGAGGATGCCATTTTGTCCCCGGTGATCAGCTGTTTCCTGTTTACTGTCAAGCCAAGGTGTTGTTCTGCCTACAGCCTCTAACCAGGAACAGAAGTGCATCGTGTGAGGAACACTGTTCTGACATGTCACACAAACACATCATCCATCTTGCTCCCACCGCCCACACACATCCCAAAGTCAACGGACAGTCAATGTCTGCTGGTCAGTTTCATCCATTGGCACGAAACCAGAAGGAACATTTTACGCAGTTGAACCACCTGGGAATGTTACCTTGGGCAAAAGAGAATTCGATCAGTGATAATGCTGCACTTTTTTACAAAGCTGTTTTAACAACCGATGATTTCACAAAGTTTTTGTATAGATACATAGCCTGAAACCATTGAAAGTACAATTGTCCAAAAACAATACATTTCATGGTATGAAAACGTACTGAATAAATAATTGCTCTTCAATGGTGAAGAGGTAAACAGAAGCAGAAAGCCTCAGTAATTATATTATTTAACATACTAAGTGTATAGGTTTGAATTTGATGAGTATTTGAGAAACCTGCCAAAACATCCAAAATAACCAGAACATTTTATTAGGGGAACCTGCCAAAAATCGAAGACACAAGGAAAAAGCCTGTAAAAAATCTCAATGTAATGGAAAGATTCTAGAATTGATTCAATTGTTTTTTTCCCTCAACATTCTACACAAAATACCCCATAATGACAAATGTATTGTTTGCTAATGAATTTTTGCCCATCTGGGATAATTCACTTGACTGGACATGGTTTGCAAAGGCCCACTTGTCTATAAAAGGATGCAGTGTTGACGGTCAGAGCAAAAAGCTCTGATACAGGATTGTCTCAAGGTATTGATTTGGGGTGGCCCAAAAAGCTCTGATACAGGATTGTCTCAAGGTATTGATTTGGGGTGGCCCAAAAAGCTCTGATACAGGATTGTCTCAAGGTATTGATTTGGGGTGGCCCAATGGAAGATTCTGTAAAAGGCCCATAACTGTCAGCTGAGGGTCTTTTGGGAGGATTTGAAAAAACTCTAAGCAGGCTGATTTGCCCTTCCCGAGGAATGATTCTATTATTTGTTGTTCATGCCTTTTAGTTTCCACCATGAAAAATGTGCAGTTGTAATTAAGCCCTTATTGTCCTTAGAGAGGAGAGGGAAGCGATGAAGAGGAAACAGATAATAGGGAACAGTAAATGGAAAATATTAAACAAAATTGATTAAGTCACAGAGAGAGACAGAAAGATAGACATTATCATAGAAATAAATAATACCAGAGCTCAAAAGAGATTGTTTAAGACGTATTTTTCTGAGGAGCAGTGTCTGCAACCCACCAGACCAACACATTGCTATGTGGGCTATAAGGATGTAGCCTTACATGGATTTAGGCTACACCTAAATAAAGACCCTTTCCTCATTAAGACATCGCACTGTTGACACATTTGATCCACATCTAATTCTTCGAACTTGAGGGCCAATCAAATTGATTAACCCATTAATAAGAATTTAGGATTTGAACTTAAAGGACCACAGGTTTGTCAAGTAACGACAATGTGTCAAGCAATGTGATTTTTTCTGCTGATGTTGTTAATACTAAAAGTGGCAATTTGGACAATGGACCTACCAGCTACACAACCTATCCTGACAGTGTTGCAGTTGTCCAGAATGGATACTTGCCAAACTGGGTCAGAACTGGCAACAGAAAACCTCCCTGGCTGCTTTGGCCCGTTTTCTTCTTTGAAGACTCATTTTTCAATAAAGTAATAATAATTTTGTGCAATAAAAACCCCACATTAGACAAGACCAGAAGGCTAAATTTGGACCAGCCCAACCCCCTGGAAAGGGACTGAAAACCCAGAGGAAATATATGGAAACACATTTGCTTTGTCCCAATGGTGACCTATTTGCTATATAGAGTAGCGCACATAGATATTTTATTGATTTTGTACATACATGAAAATGTAAAATATTGTGAAGTATCAAGAGAATAGAGACCTTTTGACTGGTTAATAGTATTGCTCTACCAAGGGAAAAGGGTGACATTTGGGACATACTTATTGTTAGAGGCTATATCTGACATTACAGCTCCAGAGACCTGTCTCTGACATTAGAGCTCCAGATACCTGTCTTTGACATTAGAGCTCCAGATTTCTGCTTCGTACATTAGAGCTACAGATACCTGTCTCTGACATTAGAGCTCCAGATACCTGTCTCTGACATTAGAACTCCAGATTCTGTATCTGACATTAGAGCTCCAGATACCTGTCTTTGACATTAGAGCTCCAGATTTCCGTTTCTTACATTAGAGCTACAGATACATGTCTCTGACATTAGAACTCCAGATTCTGTATCTGACATTAGAGCTACAGATACCTGTCTCTGACATTAGAGCTCCAGATTTCTGCTTCTTACATTAGAGCTACAGATACCTGTCTCTGACATTAGAACTCCAGATTCTGTCTCTGGCATTAGAGCTCCAAATATCGGTCTCTGACATTAGAGCTCCAGTTACCTGTCTCTGGGGCTTTGGTTCTTCTTGTGATCCAGTCTACTTATAGACTCAGTCATTATGGTCAAGTAGTTTGTTTTGAAGTAGTAATTTAAGACTCTCTTTTTTTCTCTCTCTCTCACACACACACACACACACACACACAAACACACCATTTAAGTGGTAGTAATTTTAGCAGTAACCCTCTCCCACTCACCTGTTCCTCTTATTTAATGAAACTCTGACTTTGTTTGATGATGACACAGGCGTTTGTTCTGTGGAATTGTGTCCACATTAGCCCTCTCTGTGTGTGCATGTGTGTGTGCTTGTGTGTGTGTGTGTGTGGGTGTGTGTGTGTGTGTGTGTGTGCGCGTGTGCATGTGGGCATGTGTGCACGTGTGTAATCATACTTGCTTCTGTGAGAGTCCATATGATCACTTGCTTGCATGTCTCCTACAAAACACCTCTGTTCCCTGAGGGCCTCTCAGACAGTCACTGACCAGCATGGTACCTACAATATACAGAAAGTAACCTAATCACTGGGAAATAGTAAGCTAGAATACAAGGGATTAGAATGTGATTGCAACCGAACAGAATTGAATGAAAAGGCATAGAAAACAACAGAATAGATGGGAACAAAATGACATAGAGTAGAATGAAATACAAGGTTATAGAATAAAAAGGAAAACAATAAAATTGATCCCATTCCAGGTGACTACTCTCTTTTCACTGTGTTCACAGTGTTCTTCTTTCCTTTGGAATTTCAAGGGCTTCATAAGCATTTGTTGACCCTCATCCTTGATCTATGCATCTCTTTCTCTCTTTCTCAATCTTCATATTAATCTGACTCTCTCTCTGAAATAAACAAAGTGGACCAGATCGATAGATTTTAAGACCAAATCAAAGAATGGCATAAAACCAGATTTGTGAATCCATAAAAGAACCATCTTCTTGCAATGTTCCTTCTACTATGTCCACCAGAACCTCTGGCCACGTTTCCTACACGTTGGGCGCATCTAACAGAAGAGCTACTGTATATTTATCCAATAGTAAAACGTTTTCCAGCCACCAGAGCCGGACAGACAACCGAGCAGAAGCCACATCCACACAGCCCACCAGATGACGGGGCAGCGGAGCCAGACACACACACACACACACACACACACACACACACACACTCACACACTCAAACACTCACACACACACACACACATGCACTCTTCCGATAGATCCACACAGAACCCACCAGATGACAGGGCAGCGGAGCCAGACCCACACACACACACACACACACACACACACACACACACTCTTCCGATAGAGCCACACAGAACCCACCAGATGACAGGGCAGCAGAGCCATGTCCAAACACACACACACACACACACACAGACACACACACACAGATACACATGTACCAGATGACAAGGCAGTAGGCCCAGAATTGGCACAGTAGCAATGATGAAGTGTTACCTATCAATCCTCCAGACCAACCGTAACGGGACATCTTGTTTCATGAAGATGATTGATCTGGGAAAACATCAACAGAGACCAGATTAATGAGCAGAATCAGGACTGTCATGAGGACAGTTATGATGACAGACCAGATACATAGAAGTTTCTGTTTTATTTTCACAAAATATCAGAATATGTTAAGGAATTATATAATTGTTCACAATAACACTATGAAGTACCTACAGGATATCAGAGCATCACCGGGTTTAGGGGGCCAGGGAGGATTAAAGGGGAGTAGGGGGCCTAGGAAGATTAAAGCGGAGTAGGGGGCCAGGGAGGATTAAAGGGGAGTAGGGGGCCAGGGAAGATAAAGGGGAGTAGGGGGCCAGGGAAGATTAAAGACGTTTAGGGGGACGGGAGGATTAAAGGGGTTTAGGGGGTCAGGAAATATTAAAGACGTTTAGGGTTAAGGGAGGATTAAAGGGGTTTTGGGAGTCAAGGAAGATTAAAGGGGTTTAGTGGGCCAGGGAAGATTAAAGAGGTTTAGGGGTAAGGGAAGATTAAAGGGGTTTAGGGTTAAGGGAGGATTAAAGGGGTTTAGGGTTAAGGGAGGATTAAAAGGGTTTTGGGGGTCAAGGAAGATTAAAGGGGTTTTGGGGGTCAGGGAAGATTTAAGATGTTTAGGGTTAAGGGAGGATTAAATGGATTCATGGGGCCAGGGAAGATTAAAGAGGTTTTGGGGTAAAGGTGGATTAAAGGGGTTTAGGGGTAAAGGAAGATTGAAGGGGTTTATGGGTATTGGAAGATTACAGGGGTTTAGGTATAAGGGAAGATTAAAGGGGTTTAGGTATAAAGGAAGATTAAAGGGGTTAAGAGAGTTACTGGAGGTGAAATATGTAAACGAGTTAGAGAAGATTACATGGCTATAGAGGTTTAGGAGAGGACTAAAAGCATTTAGGGGGTCGGGGAAAAAATGAGATTAAAGTACTATAGGGTGTTAGTGAAGATTAAAGGGTATAGGGGTAAGAATGTGATTAGATGGGTTTATAAAGTTAAAAGGGGATTAAAGGGGAATAGGAGGTTAGAAGGGGATTAAATCGGAATAGGGGGTTGGATGGGGATTAAAGGGGAATAGGGGGTTAGACAGGCATTAAACGGGAATGGGGGTTTAGAAGGGGATTAAATGGGAATATAATGGCAGGGGAAAACAATATTTTTGACACATACTCCTTTCCCTCCTCTCTCCTAGCTCCTCTTCTCCAGGGCTGCAGCATCAGCCTAGAGATCACAGGTAGCCCTTTGAGTTTGTGTGCCTGTGTGTGTCTGTGGATCAGCATGTGTGTGCGTGTGTGTGTGTGTGAAAAAGAGAAAGCAGCTCCCAATCTGCTGTAGTGCTTAGTGTTCTTAGTGTCCTCCACATCACAGGGGCCACCATTGACTGATCCCAGGCCTCTAATCATACAGGCACTATTTCTGACTGCTTCATATTGGCCTGTATATTAGGAGGTAATTATTACACAACACACACACACACACACACAGATGCACAGGGTTGCCATGGAGAGACATGAAAGCCTCTGGTAAGAGAATAACAAACACAGACATCTCTGAGCTGGATTCACATTAGAGTTGACAGAGTGAGCGTAGAAAGGGAAGGCAGGCAGGGAGAGAGAAATTAAGAGATAGAAAGGGAAAAAGAGAAAGGGAGAGAGGGAGGGAAAAACCTGCAAAAGTTTTTCTCAGACTTCTACTGTTTTCCATCAATATGAGTATGGGAGCTGCACAGTATCATTTAGCCGTGTCAACGAACTGTGATGTGTTGAGAACTTCATACATCCTCAATGTGAATGCCGCAGTTGACGAAACAACCACTGACCGATATGCTAATGCAACTGTTCGTTCCAACCCTGCAACATCTGTGGAATGCCTGGCAACACAGAATGAGAAATTGTTTCAGGAAGGTAAGCTTCATCCTAAATTAAATAGTTTATATTTATAATGTAACCAATCAACTCCATCTGTGGATGTCTAAATAGCGCTGTGTCCATGTTGACACTGAGGACATCAGCTGTGTAATGACAGACTGCCACACCGGAAACAGTTTGTCTTCCCCCAGACACACACAACTGACACACACATCAGACACACACATCAGACACACACATCAGACACACACATCTGACACACACATCTGAGTCATATCCCTCAGGTTATTAGAAGTCAAATGTGTCTCAAAGGATTTTGGAGGCAACTGTCACAGACACAATGCGAAAACCAACCCTATTGTCTAGAATGGACTCGACCCCAGAACCTAAAGAGGACACCAACTGTTTAATGGTACATTATTTGTGTTTGCGTGTGTGTGTGTGTGTGTGTGTGTTGCTATATGCCTGTCTCTCTGTAAAATTGAAATTAAACATCTCGACAGATATGACATCACAGCGTCAGATGATTCCAACTTAAGGCAGCGAGTGTTGGCCTTATCTCCATGGGAACACTGCTCCCTACTAACAGCAACACGTTTTACCAGAAAGACACAAGCCCTTGCATGAAGAAGAGAACTATATAGGAAATAGGACTATGGTACTGTACTATATATAGGGAATAGGACCCTGGTCAAATGAAGTGTACTACATAGGGAATACGATCCTGGTCTAATGAAGTGTACTATATATAGGGAATAGGACCCTGGTCAAATGAAGTGTACTACATAGGGAATACGATCCTGGTCTAATGAAGTGTACTATATATAGGGAATAGGACATTGGTCTAAAGATGCCTACTATATAAAGCGAATAGGACCCTGGTCTAATGAAGTGTACTATATTAAGCGAATAGGACCCTGGTCTAAAGAAGTGTACTATATAAAGGGAATAGGACCCTGGTCTAATGAAGTGTACTATATGAAGGGAATAGGACCCTGGTCTAATGAAGTGTACTATATAAAGGGAATAGGACCGTGGTCTAATGAAGTGTACTATATAAAGGGAATAGGACCCTGGTCTAATGAAGTGTACTATATAAAGGGAATAGGACCCTGGTCTAATGAAGTTTACTATATAAAGGGAACAGAATCCTGGTCTAATGAAGTGTACTATATAAAGGGAATAGGGCCCTGGTCTAATGAAGTGTACTATATAAAGGGAATAGGGCCCTGGTCTAATGAAGTGTACTATATAAAGGGAATAGGACCCTGGTCTAATGAAGTGTACTATATAAAGGGAATAGGACCCTGGTCTAATGAAGTGTACTATATAAAGGGAATCTATACAACACATAAGCCTCCCTAAGTGATTTCTGCCAAAGATAGATTTTCTGAGCAGAGAGGAATGTGAATTATTCTGATGAACTACAATCACATGATGAATTAAAAGAGTAAATTAACTTGAATTGAGATAGGTTACCACAGAGAAGGGGAAGACCGAAAGAGAGATGGAGAGAGAGAGAGATACAGTAATAGAGAGAAAATGAAAAAGAGAACCAGAGAGAGCATAAGAGTGACAGAAAAAGAGAGAGCGACAAGAATACATACTGTATCGATAAACAGCCACGACAGTCTGCAGGGAATGTTTTGGGCGAAGTTCTCTATCAGAATGTGTTTAGTGTTATTCATCGTCATCTACCATCTGTGATCAGTCTCCCTCACTTAATGTGTAGACAGTCTCTTGCTCTCTCCAACACTCAAGCCAAAATAGGTTCCAGCAATCCAGTCTAGTGATGCAGTTATTAATGTTACTCGACTATCTGTTTATAACAACGAATGAAGTCGTTCAAGCTAAGCAGAGGGAAGTTAAGTTCAAGGACCCTGAGGGTTGACCTTAACCTTCCCCCTGCCAGCGCCAAAGTGACCAATAAAGGTACACAGTTGAGACTCCACAGAAGCTAAACATACACATATACACACAACACAAACACACACACGGCCTTCCATCCTTTCAGAACATTAATCAAAGCTAAGTGTTTGGGACAGAGGCCAAATGTTTCTAGCCTTGGGCTGTGGCTGCCGAAGGGTTACCATCAGCTTCAACTCATATCCAACCAACAGGGGTTAGCAGGCTAGCACGTTAAACTAAAGTCTCAACATTTTACCTTTTCACTTGATTCGATTTTAGCTGGGCAATAGGTTTTTTTGCTGTTAGCCCACTAAAGTGCTTTATGCTCTACACCTGCGTTCTGAGTGGTTCATATCCTGTCTGTCTGAAACCGCCGGGGCCAAGAACAAAGAGAGGAAGCTGTTAGAAATTGCAGAGGGCTTTGATTGTAATGGCCTGACTACACGTGATGTGGGATGACTGAAATGTGGATGCCATGTGGGGTAACTACAGATGCATGTGTGTGCGTGTGTGTATGTGTGTTTGATGGGTGCCATGTGGGGAAACAGAGGTGTCAGGAAAGCTCTCCAGTCTCTCTCAAATTGTTACCCTATAGGGAGCCTTGTAAGGAACTGTTGGGAGAAGTACTTTGGAGATGTTCATTATTATTGTTCAGAGGGGAATGAATGTTCAAACAGCCAGAAGTTCAGTGTGGTCCAGGTGCCCAGGGAAACCCAGCAATGGATAAAAGAAACATTTAAACCTCAAAGACACATCACACATGTCCAACTGTTCAACGGTCATTATGCCTGTACATACCCGTTTATAGAAGATGTAATCCTCTGAGGGGAATTTGGTGACAATGGTTGAGCTTCCCTTTCTTTATGTTTCAAAATGGAATATCTCCCAGACACAGTCAATCACAGCCACAAATGTCATGGTTAATCTCACACACACACACACACACAAACACAAACACACACATATAGAGGTGTTGCAGAACACTGTTCAGCTGTCAGGTGATTTTTGTTGCCCAATAAGGGCAGCAGGTGGCAGGAGGTTTAATGAGGCCATTGATACAGCAGCTTCTCCTTGGTTTTTCTTTCCATCCTTCCCACCTTTTCCTTCTTTCTTTCTTTTTCTTCATCTTTTTCTTTCTGTCTGTCTTTTTTGCCTTCTTCTCAATAGGTGAAAGTGGAGATCTACTTGACCCCACAGGCCAACTGTAAGAAGAAACATTTTTAACTCACAATTGTTTGATTTCTTATAAACATATAGAAGGTGTGCATTACCAAAAAGCTCAAACTTGGTCTCATCTGTCCATAGAGAGTCACATGTTTGGTGGGGTTTGGGGAGACTGCTCATTCTGCACTAGGGGCATCCAGGTTTCCTTACAGCCCATACAACCTCTTACTACCCATGCAACCCCTTTACTACCATACAAACCCCTGACTTCACATACAATCCCCTTACTGCCCATACAACCTCTTACTACCCATACAACCCCTTTACTACCATACAAACCCCTGACTTCACATACAATCCCCTTACTGCCCATACAACCTCTTACTACCCAT